>MCJB01052996.1:245834-275839 GCA_002018475.1 Nicotiana obtusifolia
CCCCCAAGAAGAAAAGGAGAAAAGCATAGAAGAGATAAGAAAAATATTTTTGTCATGCACACATGACAAATTACTAATCCCTTTCATGTTGAACGAGCAATCTAACTTCTAATATGGTGTAATCAAACATGGCATACAATATTTTATAATTTTAAGTTCTCTAGCATTAGAAGTTATGTACCTAGATCTCTATATTTTCTATTGGCATACAAATCTCTAACCAGAACAAAGAACTCCTAGACGTACTAACATGACCAAAGCTTAATCTATACTAATTGGTATAGCCTATAAGGACCCTTTTTTCACTGTCTTTTTGTTTCACTATTTCTGCATGGATTTCAATAGATGGTACGTCTCTTGAGACAATTTTCTTTCATGTCATTGTTGGCCTACTCGATCATTTTTTAACACCTTCAATCACCACGGTTTCACACCTATGGACTGATCTGGAGGTCCACGTAGGACATGACCAAACCATCTCAAGCAACCTTCTCTCATTTCTTTCTGTGGCCGAGTTGCACCTTCTATCAAATGTGATAATTTCTAATTTTATCTCATCTTGTACCATCTTAACACTTGCATTTCTGGATACTCATCTTGTGGATATGTTGGAACTTAGGGCTTAACATTCACTCCTATCTAACATTGCCGGTTGTACAACCATCCTACAGAACCATTTTACTTCATTGTTCTTCCCAATGCCTCTCTCCAGGTGGCACCCAAAGAGGGTTGTTTTCCAGACATACTACCTGAAAGAGGGTTCTTCATGTAAGACACTATATAAACCAGACATCATCTCTTCTATATGACTTCTCCACTTGAACAGAAGACAAAAAGAAGAGAACATAAATTTTAGAAAGAAAATGCAATCCCAAAAGACAAACCATGTAGAAACAGAGGGAGAGTCGTGACAAGCCAATAGGGAGCATGCACCTCCCAAGAAATCTAATGTTCTCGTTCAGGTATCATGACAGATGCCTCAGAACAAACACTCTTCTTCTTCAGGTGCATTTACTATAAATACGACTCCCTTCTACCACACGTGGAACTCATATCGATGCATCAAACAAGCACCTCAACTTCTAATAGAATGCATCTTCTTCGGGTTCCGCAAACAAACGCATGTGCATGAAAGTGAAAGTGAAAAACAAAATACTACCAAAACGAGATTACCTGTTGCACAAAAAGTTTCCGAAACGGCAAGAAAGCATGCTATCCAGAAGATCCACCAGGAAAGCCTGTATTGTTGGATTTGAAAGATAGGAAGCTTTATTTTCTCCAAGGACGTAAATTATCAGTTTATTGGAATATATATATTTATACTCTTATTTGACTCTCATGTCTTTTAGCAACACGTACCGAAGAGAACTCGAAGGCAAAAGGGTACATCCTTAACAACTGTGAAACACAATCAACCCACTGCATAGGGCATCCAAATATAACAAGTTAGAGCTAAAAGATTAATGGAACCAAAAAAAAGGGGTAAAAGATAAAGAAGCAGAGAGGGAGAGAGAGAGAGAGAGGATATTTTTGTCAAACACAATAAAATTAATATAAAAAGATCAAATAGATTGTACGTGCGTAAATCTCCAAACAGAAGGTAGAACTCAGAACCGCATGCGGAAGACGTACCTGCAAGAAAATGGGGGAATTTTGGTTCTGTGCATGAGATGTATTTTGAGCTTGAGATGAGGATGACCCTGATACTTGCCGCATGGGTGATGAAGGTAAACTCCCAGTCGAAGCCTGACGAGATAATTCAAACGGCATGTTGCCACTTCCAGATATAGTGGGCATTCCCAGACGATCTGAAAATGGATGACCAAATGCAAGCCAATCTTTCTCTACAAGTGCCTGGATGATTCGAACAACTTAGACAGCTGTCCATATATAACCAAGGGGTATGGGATGCCCCGCTTAAATGTTAAATCCTTCTAGCATTGTCACAAGTAAAATGACATACTGAAGCATTAACACAGACCTTAATGATCTCATGTGGATGAAGTATTTTACACTCCAAGAAGAAGAAAAAAACAAGGCTACAAATGTTAAATACCAGGTAATATGAGCAGATAGATCCAAACAAGTTTCCAGTACCTGAAATCCTTTAATTGTACGATAGTATGGGTCAAGTAGCAGGCTGGCAAGTGAGACCAATTGCGTAGTTCGATCCCATCCATCACTGCAGAATGAAATTCCATTTTTAAAAAGAATAAAAGAAAACTAGAGGTACTCTTTACTGATAGTCTCTGATGAAGATATATATGCAAAATCAATTTAAGAACACATGAGCTTCATATAACAAATCATCAGTTGGATAAATAAATATGAGCTAGGAAAGTTTTTTGGTTATTTGTAAACAAGTACCATTGTCGTGTGTGCATTTGCCATTCGGATAAAAAGGAAACATACAAATATTTAGAAGTCATTGTGAGAATGTACGGGAGAAAAATCTATTTTATTAACAATGATACAGTGAGCCCTATAACTATTTACACAGAACTATCTAACAGTCATACAAAGTGCTGAAAGCTATGGCCAAAATAGTTGCACAGTGCAATACTTGTTGAACCACTTGTCAGTTGAAGAGTCGAGGCAAACCATTTGCAGGTTCAACTGACAATTAGTTTTAATTGTCATCACCCCTCATGTTTTGACAAAATAAATTTATTAGATCGACCTGTCGAATGCTATAGGTAATTTCCAATATTTTGAGAGAAACAGATAGAATTAGTACTGTTAAAAAGGTAAAAAATACAGAACATCCACTTCAGTGGTTTTAGCAATAACACCAGGTATATCAGCCAACAAGTTATGCATTCTTCTAATATCTTTTTCTTTTTTCTTTTTCTGATAGGTAAGCATTCTTCTAATATCTTTGCAAACCAATTAACCAGAAGCAACCTGATCTTCAAGTCTTCGAATATGATCAAATCCTTCGACGTCCATGGCTTACATGGCCTTTTCTTCTACTGCTATAAGTTATATCTACTGTTAAATAGTTTGTGCGTCTGAAAGAGTGAAGCTTCAAAAATATATGTCTGTAAATAATTGTGTGATCTGGTGGCAGAAATAAAAGGTATCATCTGTATTTATTATCTATTCTCTATTACAAATAGAATGAACTTAACTTTTCAACCTTCACTGATAAAGATACTTTAACCCTTGGTAGGTAGAGTAACCCGGTATATGAGCTGGTGGAGATAGCAGGTACCCGGTGAAAAAATCGAGGCGCACACAAATCGGTCCAGTCACCACCATTTTTTTTCAAAAAAAAGAAAGAAGATAAAGAAACTTCAACCTTATAAAATTTATCAAGAGCTCTTAATTTATGTAGGAGGCGGAGACAAAAACAGAAAATAGGATAATAGCTTATTCTACGAGGGGAATGAGTGAGTAGCCGCATCAATTCTTTTTGGCATAAAGATCAATACACCCAAGATGCTCCACTTCCAACTAGTTGGAGGAAGGAATACATACTTATTCATTGTTGCTGTAAAGAATTCCAAGCAAAATGTATTAAACCCGGACAGTCACTAGTTTTGATCAAAATTGATTTTGCCATTTTTTAGTAAATCTAATATGTAAAAAATATTTTTCAACAAGTAACATGCAAACTAGAACACTCCATTGTAGTAAATTGACATGGTATGGATAAAACTTCTGAGAGTATCCAAGCTTACTTAGCGCATTTAAGTGAAGACTGACTTCCATGAAAGTCTCATCCAGTGTTGTCAAAGGTGCGCTTAAGCCTTGTAGCGAGGCGCAAAATATGTTGAGCCCTTCGCGTCCCTTAGAGAGTGCTTCAATATCGTCATCAAGGCGCTAAGGTATACTTTTCCTAGATAATGAGTGTAATCCTGAGGATGCGACACTAAACAATTGATATTTCGCTTTATCGCATTTTTTTCAATTTCTTTGTCCATATGTTTGTTATTCATACTTGTAATTATTAGTCTTGGACTACTATTTGTATTTTTTCTCCTTTATGCCTTTCTTCATTAAAGCCCACATGCCTTAAAGCTCTTTTGCGCTTCTCGCCTTTGATAACACTACTCTCAGCGTAATCTTTAATGGCATACACATTTGTTTCAGTTCCAGAGGGTAATGACAAGTCAAACTTTTCTGAAGATGCTAGATAACAACATTTTCTCCTGTTTAACACAAAACTAACGTTTTTAAAAACAGATACAGTTAGCTCTAATGTGCTATAAGACCATTGAATTGCAGCTACGTACTCCCCATTATTCTCTCTGCTTGGGCTAGTTATGGAGAGGTCTTATGGAAAACAAATGCAGAAAGTAATCACATAGAAAATAAGACTCAGAACTGTTTCATTCACCTAATAAAAATGACTGTTGTTGACCTAGATTTTCTCCCTTGCTCATTCAACAGGAATGAGCAAGGTAGGGGTAGGGGTAAGGCCTGCGTACCCACTACTCTCAGACCCCACGGTGTGGGATAATACTGGGTATGTTGTTGTTGTTGTTGCTGCTCATTCAACAAGAAATTTCATTATGTCACAACTCTGTCTTTCTCTCGTTCTACACTCCAGTTGCTCAACAAATTCCACAGTAATTTGCTGAAAGGTGGCCATATCCCCAAGAACCTGTACATAAAACAAGAACTACTACGCCTTTATGCCAAAGCAAAGTTGGGGTTGGCTTCTCTATATCACTGGCATATAAATCTCCAATAGGACTAAAGACTCGTGAAAACATAAGTCCTAAAAGCAAACATACTAACGTAACTAAAACATAGTCCCAACTAATAGGTACATAATGATAAAATATCCAAGGAGGAATCAACAGAAACACAAATACAAGGGACTCAAGCATTTAACAAAGTTCTCCACTTAGGCATTTATAGACTTATTTATAAGCATAAGAATGGTCCAGAAGACAAGAAACCTGCAATGAACAAGAACTGAAGCTGATTCTAGTGCAACACGTGCAGCAATCCAAGCAGAACCAGCCAGGACAGTTTGAACATGTATTAACCACCCAGTGTCGCCCAGTGTAGAAACTGAAGCAGACATACTGCTGAGATTGCCTCCGCCCCAACTCCATCCACCATGCCTCTGGAAAGCAGTAAAACAATTGACAGCATTAGCTTATCATTACTCGTCCCTCCTTTGCTCACTCTCCTTCAGTGACAAAGCCTACCAAGCCCAGCCCCCCACCCACCCCAAAAAAAAAGGATAAAAGAGAGAAATCTACTGTGCCAGATGGACAGACGCTCCACATCAATTTTGTCAGTTCCTTACCTATGAAGTGGCTTTCTGGTTGGACCACTAATACTGAGATCATAGATCATTAGAAGAGAAGAGAAACAGGGAAAATAGTACATCTTGCAAGCATCTAAACTCAAAACTTATAACGGTTCAAGGACGTTGCCAACAATACATTCTTTACTTGGAGATCTCCTCCCCACCCAACCAGGAAAAAATCCCATTCTTGATTTCAACTGCTTTATATACATTGAATGTGTATACAGCACAGACTGCAAGTTAAAAAACAAAAAAGGAAAAGACAGGAAGGACAGTAAATAGAGGAGTCCACTGTGACTTGACCATGATTATTGTCAGAGTTCAGATTGGCTTCAAAATATGTCTCAAATCTTTTTGAAATTTGTTACACTTGAACTTATCAGACACGAAGACTAATATGATTCAAAATGCTTGGATGCACCCATAGCCTTGGTGTTGCAATAACTAGTCACAAGCAGGTAACTTGAATTCACTTTCAACAGAAATTCTCTTAGGTCCTGCCACCTTAATTCAAATCTCTGTTTGGTTTGGTGCCCTTAGTGCATTGATTGGTCAAGACGCTCTAAATAGTGGGCATTTTGCATGACAGAATATTTTTCAGAAAGATTAATGGCATACCAGAAAAGATGACATTCCATCTGATGAAGTAGTACCATGAGTATCTAAATAGTCTCTAAGCCGACCAAGACTCTCCCTCATTGCATGTATATTATCGATGCCAAAGAAAACAATCTGACAAAACATGTAAATCAAGCAACATCAGTCCACGAAATAATTAGAGAAAGATATACTCCCTCCTTCTCATTTTATAAGGAGGTGTTTGACTTTATACGAAGTTTCAGAAAGAAAGATTTGATTTTTCAGCACATACCAAGAGTACTCTTAGAACTTGTGGTCTTAAACATGCCATGACATTTTTAAGGCTATAAGAGCATGTCATTACGGGTAACATTTACAGGTTTAAAGTTACAGAGTTCCAAACATAGAAAGTGTCATTCTTTTCGGAACAGAATAAAAGAAAGAGTGCCATTTAAAACAGAGTGGAGGGAGTATCATGAAGGAAAGAGCAGGAAAAGAGACAGCTCAAAAATTAAACAGACCTCAGACTGAAAATAGTTTGCAGATGACTCTGATCCACCTCCCATTGCCCCATTTGCTAAAGCATTTTTCCTGGGCCTTGCATCAGCAATATATAGCTTCCTGAGAAGACAAATAAAGAGCATATGCAATTCATAAGAGATAGTCAGCTGTGCCATGAAACTATACAACTATCTAAAAGGAGTGATTCATCAAACAGGAACTATCTAAAAGGAGTTAAGTAACAACAATAAAAGAAACAAGACAGAAGTATTTCTTTGACCAGACCAAGGAAGGAATTGAAAGGGATCCTTTAACTAGCCACATAGCAAGAAACTTACTCATAAGGCTTAACCACAAGAAATTTAATCAAGAATAGTAAAAGGAACACCTCCGTTTCTCTCCAGCAATTTGAGTACACAGTGCAGCAACTAGATTCTCATCTGCATTGCTGCATTAAAAGCATAAGATTTTCTTTTTAAAATAACTCAAGGAAACACAAACTACTATAAATTTTTAACAGCCAACTTATTTTTCACGACAATAAATTAATACAAAAATTCATAAAAGAAAAAGGATCACATAATTTGGAATAACCTTCTCATATTCATCATGAGACCAACTAGCGGTTGAGAAGAACGTGCAAGAACAGCCCCAGTTCCTAACAGATGCAAAACATAAGCACTGGCCCAAGAAGATCAAGGCAAATGAGTTCAAACAGCTAAATTTTAGGCCCACCTCTGTCACACCATGTTATGGCTGGCAGCCTACACCGAGCACGGAACGTACAAGCCTGCAGCACTTTGTCATCACTATGTATGAAAAGTCATTAGGTAAATGCCAAAAATAATCATCATTTAACCCAGGAAAAATGGCAGAACAAAAATCATCACCTCACCTTATGGACTTTGGCAAGAGTAAAGCAAATGGATAAGTTGGAGACATTGTGTAATTAGAGTTAACACTGCTTATTCTCCAATACTCATTTGAGAGTGTGAATGACCCATCTTCAATAGCACGGATAGAAGCTTGACAGAACCCCATTCCAAGAAGTCGGCAGTACTCATTCAACAGCCTTACTTTGGGATTCGTGTTACTAAACCTGGAATGCCCACCAGCAAATGCATAGAGGTCCCATAACCTTGCAGGCCTTGCACACCGTAATAATGCATCATAGACAGCACGCCTCTGGGAAACCATAAGACGAGCAATTATAGCTTGTAAGTAAAACATGCAAACTTGTTTTAGCAAAGGTTAGGAAAGAGTTGTCAACTAAACAGTCTGGGTGACTTTGTCAATGAATACATGCTATTATCTATTCTAAAAATAGAAGTATCCAGATTAGTCCAGTTTCTACTCCCATAATAGTCTTAGAATGCATCAAGGCATTGAAAACCATATAGCGGTGTTAACACCTACTAGAGACAACATAAACGAGTGTGCTCTTCCACTAATACCCACCCACCCTACATAAATTTCATCCTCTGGAAGCTGATCAATATGCAGTTATCACTGAAAAGTTAACAAAATAACTCAATGTTGCTATGGAACATGTGAAACGAGAGAAAGCTTTTAATGAATATTGGTTATGAACATACGTAGGATTCATTACATATGAGTTTTTGACTACACAAAACAAGAGAAGTTCCTAACTAGGAAAATCACTGATATTTTGAGTTCCCCAAAAGAAAAGTTCATTAATTAAAAGATTCTATATCTCCTTTTTTTTATAAAGACAGAATTCTAATGAGGAATTATACTATACATTTAACCTAAAGTATACAATACAATTCTGATAAACACCCTCAAACTAGAGCATATACATCTGCACTGCAAGATAACCAAATGTGTACTTGATTCTTGGACTTCAGAGAGAATTTGACAAATAGACTGTGAAAAGGGGAACTGAAAGCATAAAAAACAGCTTCTGACTCCCAGCAAACACATGCATTGTTGTTTGATGTTGAGGCGTAGTTGATTGACTTGATTCTGCATGCTAGTGTGACAAAATAACTGGGAGATCTGGTAATGAATTGATAACTGGACAAGTTGACTAACTCGACAAGTTGGTTGACATGGAATACAAGACTAATGTAAACTATAGAATTGACATATCTGCTAACGTGGATGCTGACTTCACCAGCCACCTGATGTAGACCAATGACGCAGCAGGGTGATGTTGTGGCAATGATTAGTGGACTGTGCAACTTGTATTCCTAACTTGATTGGTCAGCTTACATGGACTTCTGAGTTCTGATAAGACAAGCTGTTAACTTGACATGTCAGCTGACGTGGATGTTCATGTAATGGTTAAAGTAAAGGAATAATATGAAACTCTATTGTTAATGTAACAGCACCGACACAACAGGGGACAGGGATGGTGTGCTGACATGGCTGATAGAAACTTGGCACCTTGGTTGTGTAGACATATATGCCGCTGGAACTAAAGAGTAAAGACTTCAAGGCGCACAGGCAAAGGATCTCGGAAAAGGTTTCCTCATTCTGTGGTTTGAGACAAAAACCTGATGTCAAAATCGGGTGGAATGAGGAAGAACAACAAAGATATAAGGCCTATGAGTTTTCTTATTTTCTCTAGATTGGAGATCACCGAGGAAAGAATCAAGGTAAAGCGAATGATTGTGAGTAATGATATAGATGATCATGTAAAAGGATAAAACATATGCGAGGAACAGCAGAATGTGGCAAGAATTTATTTTTCACAACTCAGCGACTAACAGGTCGCTAAATCAGTACCTCTAAAATTTAGACAGCTCAGTTACTGTTGAAATGACAACAAAAGTAGAGAAAAAAACCACTTATTCAATTGGTCACAAATGACATACAAGACGATTCACTGTATGAGAGTTTAGACCATCACGAAAAGTTTTTTTTCCTAAATGAAGGAAGTTACTGGTAATTAGTGAAGCTTCTAATTATTGTTATTCTATTTTCTTTCTTTGAATAACCAAAAAAGTCCCCGAGACGGATGGTGCACGGTTGAACTCGGTGGATGATGGTCCCGCTTCTCTACCATCCCATGACATGAGTCTAATCCACTCATCACTTGAGCTCTTATCACAAGACCAAAGCCCTAGGGCAATTGTTATTCTATTTATGATATACGTTAAAACTGTACACTACAAGTTAATCTACAGATGCACAAAGAATCTAGATATTTATAATCATTGAAATCTTTAACTCATTATATTTTCAGTGTCCCTAACTCTCTATTCTAACCTGAATTGCTCAGGGCATTGTACTTGGTGAAAAACACGTGAGTTATCAGTAATAGTCCACAAAAGTTATTCAAAAGGACAAAACTCAAACCACCCAGTTGAAGAAGAGAAACTGGGAAATTCTCATGCGATTACTGAAGAACTCAGTCATAAACAAGAGAAATTAAAAGTTCATTGCAATCTCAGCAAGTTCGAGCCACATAAAGCAGCTGGAATTTCATGGACCCCCTCCCACACAAAGAGAAGATAACAAAGTAAATATACGAATTAATGAACAAACAAATCATATTGAGCCCAAAGCATCATCAGTTGAAAAAAGATATAAAATCAGAACATGAGTTCTGAGCTGACCTGCTTGGTTCGAGGACGAAAACCAAAGACAATGATTCTCATATCTTTGCCTGGCAAAAATGTTAAGTCAATTTACCATTTTCAGAACATTGTATAATAACAAATACTACAAGAATGAAGACAGTGCTTTCATCTAATGGCATACCAATGATCTGAAGCAATCGCTGTGAACCAGTCTTTTCAGGGTTACGCTGACCTGATGGAAGCTTCATAACCTGGTTAGCAGGAAAGGAAAGAATTGTAGCCAGAATTGACAAATACAGGATAAGGTTAACACAGTTCTGATTCTTAGATGCTCAAAAATAAAGAAAATTGCCAAAGGCAGTTGACTCCTGTACTTGGGTACGGGATGTTGTGATGGCTGATGAAGCTTCTCACTTACTGGAAAAGGTAGTATTGAAGAAGCAACAGAATAGCTAAATGCACACCATTGTAAAGATTATAATGTGAAGCAGATAAAAAAGTATGTGCTTTCCTGGGTACTGACTAGGGGTGACAAACGGACGGGCCGTGTCGGATATGGGCGGGTCAAAAAACAGATAATACAAATATGGATAAAATATCCGACCCGACCCATATTATGGATAGAAAATAAGTTAACCGGTGGATAATATGGATTATCCATGGCTTCTTGAATATGATCACTTTTGGGAGAATTCCTAGCCTCCCAAACTTGAAGAACCCCCAATTTGGGTCTTTGCAAATGTAAAAGTTAAATCCATTGGTTATCCATTGGTTATCCACTTTTTAAGTGGATAATATGGATCTTATCCAGATTTGACCCATTTTTAAAAGTTAATTACCCAACCCATTTTTAGTGGATAATATGGACGGATAGTTGTTTTTTGTCCATTTTGCCACCACTAGTACTAACTATGACTAAGAAATAAAGTGCACCTATTTAGCTATAAAATATTCAGCATCCTTCCAATATATTCCATTAAAACTGATTATATTCAAATCAGCTGGTGATATTCGGAAAACAAGTGTTTGAAAATTGAAGTACTTGACAAAAGAAGGTGCACCTTTGAATCAAAGATATATCACCACAGTTTGCAACAAAAGACACATGCATCCAATGGAACGACATGAGGCTCAACCAACCAATTCTTATTGGACAGGAAGGATGGCAAGCACTATTTAGACAAGTGAGAACACGAAAAGACATGAAAAACTTTAACCAGAGCAACACATGAACAAAAGAGAAGAGAATGTAGATGATATATGATGCTCCAAGACATCGCTGGCCAAGAGAAAAAGAGCCATTATTCTGGGATCAATATTGCCCTGGCCTTTGGATGCTACGACCAAATATTAGTAGCCTAGTACTCTTGTGCGAGCTTAATTTCCAATACTACATGTAAAAAAATGTAACACCCCGACCCTCGAGCATATAGTGCTAATGAATTTGAGCATGTTATGACGAAGTTGTGCATAAAAAATCATGCTTTGATATGATATGAGTTAATGAAATGACTGGAGAAAGAAAAAAAGAGGAAGAGAAGAAGAACTAAGACCAAACCAGCCACTCTGGCCGTAGTGCAATTATAGCGCCGCAGTGGAGAATCAAAGGAATGAGAAAAGGGCTAAGGAACATCACGACACGGTCGTAATGGTGCAACCGCCCTAAGAGGAATCAGCGACCGTTGTGGTACAGAATCATAAAGATCAGTTTTGAAGAGAATCAGTCGCGGCGGTCAAGATGGACTTCGCACAATTCACAAAATTTTAAGGGCTTTCGGCTCTTTTCCTTCTGCTTTGCACTGTGAGTGTAAAAGGTGAACCTTAATTTGTTTTAGGTCATTGAAAAACGAGATCTTTGACTCATCAACGGCATTGGAGGTGGGACTAAAGGAACCCAACACCAAATTAAGATTTTTCTTACAAACTAAGATAAGTTCTAGCCCTAATTTACGGTATAGCTCGAGATTCATTATGGTGGACCATAAGTATTTCTATCTTCATCCTAAGGTTTTGACATGAAATAAGCATTGGGGAATGGGGATTTGAGTTCTACCAAGGTTACAAGATATCACACGAGTTCTAATGGTACTGCATACCCTTATCTATACCTTTTTTATGTATCTTCTCCTACAACTGTTGGAGAATACCAGCTCTTCTGCCTTTTGTTCTTCCTGCTCCAGCTCCTATGCCGCTTTCAAATCTATTCCATAATACCTAGATCAAATCCTCCGGTCAACTGATGTTTCTGTTCATGGTAACTTGTTGCATACTTAGACAACATTCCCTGCTTCAGTCGAGCACTATCACAAACTTGATCTCCCTATTACTCTTCTAAAAGGTACTAGGACAACTGCAGCACTTCTGCCTTCCGCTTTTCCTGCTCCAGCTCCAACTCCGCTTCAAGTCCATTCCATATTACCTTGACCAAATCCTCGTAATTCAATTGATGTTTCTGTTCATGATACAGGTCCACAAAGTCTACCTAATGACTCATTGCCTACTTATACAATATCCCTGCTTCCATCAAGCACTCATCGCACGAACTTGATCTCTCTATTACTCTTTGAGAAGGTACTCGGCCTACTCGCAACCATTATGGCATTATCCGGTATAGAATTTCTTAAGTTATCACAATGTACCACCCAACATCATGCCTTTGTTACAAATTTATCCATTGTCAAAATATCTAAAATTGTTGCAGAAGCAATGGCTCATCCTGGTTGGTATCAAGCTATGATTAAGGAAATGACCGATCTACTTGGGAGATAATTTATTTGCCACAGGGCAACACATCAATTAGATATCACTGAAAGATACTATCAAGGTTAGTGCTGAAGGTTGATTACTATCAAGGTTAGTGCTGAAGGTTGATCTTCTGACAGCTAGATTGGTGGCCAGGAGATATATACAGATTTATGATTTTGACTATGATGATAATAAAAAAGATTTGGTGGCCAAGATTGCTTTTATCCGCTTATTTATCTCCATGGTGGTCATGTTCCATTAGCCTCTTTATCAGTTGATACCAAGAATATATTCGTGTGATCTAGCTGAAAAAGTTTACATGGAACAACAGCCAGAGTTTACTGCACAAGGGGGCCTGAATCAGTATGTAGATTGCACCGAGCTCTTTATGGTCTCAAGCAATCACCACGGATAGGGTTGGTTGTTTTAGCACTACTGTCCAACAATTTGACATGCTTCTAAGGGAAGTTAATCACCCAATGTTTTATAATTATTCTCATAATGGCAAACGCATGTTCTTGAATGTTTATGTTGATGACATTGTCATAAGATGAATGAAGACATTATTCATAATTAAGTAGCATCTAATTAGTCACTTTTAGTCTCAAGACCTAGGTAAATAAAGTACTTAGAGGCATTGAGGTGGAGAGTCATTGAGGTGTCCAAATCTAGGGGTGAAAATTTCATTACACTGAGGAAGTATGCTTTGGACACATTGAAAGAAGTTGGCATGATGAATTGCAATCCATTGATAACTCCTATGGGTCCGAATGTTTAGATTGTTCCTGCATGGGGGAGCCATTGGGGTACAGGTACAAGGTAACTTTGACGACTAAGGCTTAGCCAGATGGGAAGAAATCACATATGATTTTTAAGTGGGAGGTAGCAAGTACCTGGTGGATTAATCAAGGTGCACAGAAGTTGACACGAACACCACCGTTATCCCAAGAAAAAGGAAGTGATACGTAATCAAAAAAACAAAAAGAAAGCGATATGATATAACTGTTGCATATCTGAATTATAAGATAAAGAAAAGCAAACCTACAATTTTCTGGAACTTCTCAATGGTCGCCAATGGTACTGTGCCAAGTGCAATGATATCTCTAGACCCTTCACTCTAGATAATACACAGAAGCAAACAACATCCTATTCAGTACAAACTAGCAGAAAAACAGAACAAGATGAAAAAGGTTGTGATAATAAGTATCTCATGTACTTCATGTATGTAACAAGCATCTGTGCTTATTCGACAGCAAATTTCTAAGAGTACGACAGATATCTTTCAGTGATCTTAGCAGGAAATCTGAAACTACCACCAAAACCACAGAAAGTGGAAGTGCTACCTGAACATTCAACAAATGACAACTTTTCACAATAATTGGAGCACCAAGAAGACGTTATACTACATTCAGACAAATGCACGTTGTTTGCAAGTGATAAAGGCCAAGGACTGCTAGTTTATACTTCTAGCTGGAAGAACCTGCCTTCTTTTTCTTCCTTTTTTTTTTCCGAAAAAGAACATGGAGGAAAATACTAGTGGNATACTACATTCAGACAAATGCACGTTGTTTGCAAGTGATAAAGGCCAAGGACTAAAAAAATATACTTCTAGCTGGAAGAAGAACCTTTTCATCAGTTATCACAGAGTTTGGAGAATTTGAAGCTTCTGACTTAACGGGTACAGTTGTCTCCGTGTGACATATAGGTCATGGATTCAAGCCGTGGAAGCAGCCACTAATGCTTGCATTAGGATAGGCTGTCTAGATCACACTCCAAGAGGTGCGGCCCTTCCGTGGACCCTGCATAAATGCGAGATGCTTTTGTGCACCGGGCTGCCCTTTTGTTTTATGCTTCTGACTTAATACAGTAACAGTTAACAGAACCAACATATAAGTTAGAACAAATTCCTCCCTAACATCCATGAAAAGAGTCTCTTTGGCAAGTGGGAGGAAGCGGTCCCCATTAGAATACATCTTGAAACCTCTGTTTGTAGACTTATTTCAAGACGGTGTTTCAGTCTCAACAATGTTTCCGAAGTCACCAACCAAATGAAATTACCCGTGTTGACAGTTGATTCCACGAAGATTGGAGGCAAATATTTTCTGCCAGAAATACAAACAAGCAAGCCATCCTATGGGCTCAGCTATTTGAATTTTGTGCCAAGTTGAAGGAAATTAGCCTTGAAATTGTGGGAAACTTCTTATCAAACATTAGGTTAGCAAGAGATCCTAGCCACAACTTGCTCCTTTCTTAAAGGAGCCAGGTAAACTGATGTGAGGCTTCAGAGCTTCACTCTACCACAGCCAAGTGCGCCAGGCTCGTGTCTACTTCGATATATAGCCATGCTTAGATCTGGTCTTATTTACTAGTCAGTGTGAATATTTTAATACTCTTGGTTCTGCAAATGACTTATACTACTAAAAGACAGATGACATAATACAGCACAAGGCATGATGAAATCCTCATTTTGGGTCTTAGCTATTCATCTCTGCTGGCTGCAGCGATCCTCCAAGCAGGTATACTTTACCTGACTCATAATGACATGTGCGCTAAAATTAATCTTAGGCAGATTTAATTTGCAAGTGACATTACATGCTGCACTGTTATATAATTGTTCCGCACTTCCTTGAAATATGCACTTCAGTGAAATGGAAGCAATTCACTTATTGTTTTTTGGTTCACTTAATTCCCTTGCAGCCTTATCACTATTTAAAACATCGAGTCTCCCTATCAATTGCACACGTTTCGAGTAGGCAGGCAGGTGAAAGAATTGGATATAACCAAATAACCAGATCATATCCTTGTGGATATGAAAGGGCTACGATAACTGAAAGCTACTTCTGCTTGACCTGGGAGAAAGCTTCGGAAATTGAGAAACTTCTTTAATTTCTTTTGTTAGTTTCCTTTTTTTTTTTTCTGGAGATAAGAATACTAATCATCTTACATCTACCCGCAACCATGTAAGTACCGCAAACAAACAATCCTGAACATGAAAAGATAAGATACACAACTAACGGAAAATTAGTCACTACAAGCCTTAAAGCTGTTGCACTGTAGAGAAAAAGAAGATGAAGACAATTTTTTCAGTCAAGGTGCATGCATCCCAAAAAAGATGGATAAAGACATTAGCATTTATGAATTTCGACAATATAAATACCTCATCAGTATGGCTCTAACAACTGACATTAGACCTTCAAATATCATTGCCTTATAAATCATTATATGACATTTATTTGCACCATTTTGAGGACAATTTCACTAGCATAGGTTTACAAAGTGGAACTTCCAAAAGTAGAATGCAAGCAAATGTAAGATTTTGGCCATATGCACCATTGAAAATAATACAAGAAAACTACATGTATCACTTACCAAGAAAAGGAGGCGAAAATTAGTCACAAATAAGGTTCCAGCATCATCAGTGTTGACAAGAACTACCCCATAACCCTGGAAAAAATCAGTTAACGTTGAGACTAGCGCTGACTCCAAATTGTGCCAACAGAAGAGAACAGAAACTGCTGAAAGCCTCTATGAGATCAAGTTGAGGCCTTTGTACTGAGGCTTTTCACCAAAACCTTATTAATAGTTTGCTCCTAGTGAGTTTTGTTCCAATACAGTACATCTTAATGATCTAAATGAAGCCCTATTAAGAAGCTCATGAGGAGATAAATAAGCAATCAATCATAAGAAAAAACAATCAGCGCATTAAGTAAGTATAAATGAAATCAACATATAAAGTAATATAAATGATTTTTTTAACACCCTCTTACGCCCCACACGTGGGAATTATACTAGGTTATTGTTGTTGTTGTTGTTGTTAACACCCTCTTACGCCAACATCATATCTTCCCATAAATCAGGAAAAATATTAAATACCAAACCAAGACCATTAATAGTTGGCAGTGTATGTGTGGGCCTGTGAGGAGTCATATTGTATCTTATGTATTGGACAATAAATGCTTCTAAACAAAAAAAATGCAGAAATAAATGTCAGCATCCTGCTTGAAACAACAATATGAGGACTTCACATACTTCCTTCATAGTTCTTCACAATGTCACATAATACGTAAGTCCCTTGGATTTGGAAAGAGGAAAGAATTCTTAATTCACTACTCAATCTGAAATGTAATTTACTAAAGGTAGACTTTCTTTAGAGAATGAGATAAGTGTACCTCAATAAACATTGATTAGGATATAATAATTCTTAAGCTGAAGAGAATATACAAAACTTAAAGTAGTCCAAAATTCACAAAAAGGAAAAAAAAGGGTAGTTCAATTACATTTTTGTCCTAAAGCTTTAGACAAACACAACTTTTTTTGTAAGTAAGTTATGATCTTTGTCTCTAAAGCTTTAGGACAAAAATATGATTGAACTAGAGAATGCAAAAATGATAAGAATAATGATTACTAAAGGAAACCTAACTTATTCTAAGTTAGGCCCTTAACGTCCTACTTAAGGTTAAAAGGCAGCTTGTTAATTAATTTTAGGAGAGCAGTTCCTATGCAGGATGGGAATAAAGGCTTCTAACATCAAAATTCATGACCTAAGTACTAAGTTACCTTAGAATGGGATGCCAATCTTCTAATAAAAAAAGTTAAAGCTAAACCACTATTCTCAATTGCTACTTTATCCTATCCAAAAATGCAGATACTCATTCGCAATCCACAAAGGATTAATTAATCTCGATAACCCCTTTTAAGTGAGTTAGTTTGTCATTTGATTTTGTTTATTTGAGCTTGGGGCATAACACGACCCTCACTTCGCATTGTTAACACTACCTTTACCCTATCATCTTTGACTGTGATACAAATTATCCTCTAATTAATCTCATGCATATTTCTTTCAAAACAAGTAGCTCAACTATCTGTATCCCATACTCTAATTACACAGCAACAATCACTAAAGTCCAAATTCAGCTGCTACAAAAATCTTTTTAAAATGCAATACACATACAAACACCAAGAACACACAGTACTACCAGCATTACCTCTACTACAACATGCTCATCCTCCAGCAAGAATTGTTTGACTCCAATTGGAACCGACCTCGAAACAGGCTGCACATATTTATATACAGAAAAACATCAAATTACGCATTCAATAAGAAATATTATGCAGAAATCAACGCATAATAATTGAAATGATGGAACCCTAGAGAAGTAAATTACATCGATTTTAGTCCATTCAAGGGCGTCCCAACCACCGGCACCTTCAATTTTATCGGACTCAGCGAGTCGACTGTCCGGTTCACGGAGGTCCGGGGATCGCGCCGACCGACTCCGATACATGGCGGTGCGGCGACTCGAGTTCGGCGGTTGATTGAGTTTTTTCTGGTTGTTGTTTGGTTTTTTTTTTTTTTTTTTTTAATTTTTTAACAGGATTCGAACAAGAAAATGGAAAACAGAGGGCTTTATCTCTCCTGACCCAAAGAAATGAGCGAATTTTTGTATGTTTGGTTATTTTTTATTTGGGTAATATTTTTTGAGAAGACACCTGTGAGATCAGTGGACCCCATCTGACGTGGGACCTAAGGTGCCTCTTTTTGTTGCTCCTTCATTGTAATCATTTGATTGCGCACCAAGTTTAGTAAGAAGAATATTTACGAAATTTACAATTTTAATATATTCATTAAAGATAAATTAAAATTTTAACAATTAAATCATTTCAAATACATACAAATTTTTTCTTTCTTAAATATTTTGATTTCTTCATAATAAAATTTGAATCATAATATTTTTTTTAATGAAACTTAATGAGTGTGTTTTTATTATTGAATGAAAAATAGAAGGCACCCCAAATTTTTAAACGAATAATTAATTTCGATCTATGAGAATAATCTTGAAAGAAATATTAAATTTTCAGATCTTCACATTCACAAAAAAAAATATAGTTGAGAACAATTCTCTCAAACGAAATACACCAAAACAAAGTTTTTTTAAAAAAAAAAATATTAAGTCTCATATCCAAGCAATTACAAAAATATGGTCGAGAACAACTCTTTCAGAACAATATCCATGTCCAAAATAAAATCAATGAAAATCACAACCAAACCACAACAAAGTTATTTTATAATTTCACATTATCAAAGTTTATGCATAAAAGAAAAGAAATCTAGAACCTGGTGCTATGAAAATAAGTGCGTCTCATGAAGTTATGGGTAAGAACTAATCTAACTAGTACCTTAAAAGGGGTCGTTTGGTATGAACACAGGTAATGCAGGGATTAATACTGCAGGAATTAGTAATGCAGATATTAGTAATGCAGGGATTGTAGTGTTGCGATTACTTTTTACCAAGTGTTTGGTTCATTGTATTAAAAATTAGCTATGCAATGTATAATCTAAGCTTGTGTTTGGTTTAAAACTGTATAAAATCTTCTTTACAATTATACCCTTGAATATTCTTCTTTCTGTATATAAAGAAATTTAGGAAAAGGGTTTGAGGGGCGGTTTAGTAATTTTAGGGTCTTATCCAGGTATAGTTAATGCAGGGATTAGTAATCCCCTGGTTTCCTTGGTATTAGTTAAGCCCTCCTATGAGGTATAAGTAATCAATGTATTAGGTATGCATAAATTGAATTGAACAACCAAACATTATATTGGACGGATTAAAATTTTATACAGAAATTATTTTACTTAATGCAACCTATCAAATAACCCCTAAGTGGTATTACTGCATTGTATAGTTTCCAGGGTTAATTTATGCAAGATTTAGTTATTACCTTATCGATAAAACATAAGAATCCACTTAGAGACCAACTCTTTTGGTTTGAATAATTTTTATTAATTTTATCATATCAAACTTCAAATTAAAAGCCTGAACTGAGTAATAACAAATATTGCGTGGTCCATTGACGACATAGACTTCCGTGTTTTAATGTACATTCCATCATATAACGCTTAAGTCGTAAATATTCTTAGACGTTGATCATTATTATTACCTGATATCTTTTTCGGTTCGGTCTTTTTATAATTTTGTTGTTGTTAATTTGTTGGTATTATTTTTTTTTTAATTTTTTTTAAAACCAAGAGTATATCGAAAACAACCTCTCTGCCTTCTCAAGATAAAGGTACGATATGCATACACACTACTCTCCCTATACTCCATTTATAGAATTATACTTGTTTACCCTTGATTACGAGTAAAAATTAAATTTAAATATGATTTTAAGGATACGTGACCTGATTTAATATAGTTAAAGAATAAACGGAAATAAAGACTAAATTTAATGAACAAGGAAAAGAGCAAACCACCAATATTGAGTAACCATTATGTGTTAGAATCATTTGGAAATAAAATATGAAGCAGATAAATGAGCAAAATAGACTATAGCTTTCGTATATTGATTGTAGATTGTGTGTGCCTTTACAAATAGGGCTGCTTGTTTATATAGGGAGGGAAAAGAATTCTATACAAGGTAAAAATCTTATTTACAAGGTAAGATATCCCTAGAATTAATGGAATTCAACGTCTTTATTGATTTGAGCCGCGATTCCCGCCGAGATGTTTACATATCACGAAATTTCCGGTCCTTCAGTTACGCAAATCTGATAATTTTACCACGGGATATTTTACCCTGATCGGCCTCGACGATCTCGTCCGTTCGAAAGAAATTAGATTCCCTAGAAGTTTTGTCCGGTTGGGAAAGCCAGAACTCTTGTAAACCAGCGTATGGAGTTTTTACTGTCTATTACCATAGATGTATTTCCACAACGGGAGGTTGAAAGCAAAAAGCGCATCCGTTTTCTTGCTAGGGCAAGCACCGCCGCTGAGATGTCCAGCGGATTCCTGGGCCTTGACGAGCTCCCGGCTACGGTTTGGACCTTTCACCTGCTTAGAAGTGGATTCGAACCACTGACACAAGGATTTTCAGTCCTTTGCTCTAACCAGTCTTTTCTCTTGTATAAATCTTTGGTCTTGGAGTTGGAGTTAGAAATACATCACGATGTCTTTTTCTTCCTGCTTCAAGCTTCGTTCTGATGACATTCGGTCTCGGACTTCTCTACTCGATGTCCCGGTCTCGGACTTCTCTTCTCGATGTCCCGGCCTTGGCCTATCGGATGGCAACTTCAATCAACGCTGGTCATCAAATTCCAAAACTAGTACGTCCTATGCAAGCGATCGGGTTCGACCCCATACAGATAGTCCCCTCGATTTTTGGAGAGTAATGACAAGAAACGATATGAGCCGCTGCTTTTAAGATTAGGTTAAATGGACACATGTTTATGGCGCGTGACACGAAATTCAGAACGTCCAACATAAAACATCTCGTTGATAGATGACGGCAGCATATTGACACACGTGGCAAGTATCAAAAATGTCTTTTCATAGACCAACTGAAGACAAACTCTGCAGCTTCTGCGAGTGCCCATTAATGCTTTCACATCTTAGGACTTGAACCGCCGCTTTCAAAAGAGTATAAATAACCCTTTCATTATTCAGTTTTCAAGTTTGCGTTGTTTGAGCACTATATTCTCCAAGTTCTCTACACTTTGTTCTCAAGTGATTTCTCTCTTTATGCTTGCACCTACTTGCTTTTCCACCTCTTTAATTCCAATGGCAAAGACATCCAAGTCTGTTCCTCAAAAACAAAAAACCTCTTCCTCTCAACCCACTGAAGAGGCCGAGCCTGTCGTTGCTGAGGAGACTTCGACAGAGCCTCCTCTAAAAGCGTTTGTACCAGTCGGATGCTCAATCGGCTCCGACTTTAAGGTAGAGAAGGCTTCATCTGTACCGGGCCGGGGTGAACCGGTCGTTAGATATATTAGTTCGATCACTAACAAAACCATCGATAGGGTGAAGGTGGAATGTAACTGGGTTGGTAAAGATGTGGTAGTTCCCTCACCGGACGAGGCGATTACCACCCACGTGGAGGGCTACTTGAGTGTTTACGCTTACCCCTTCACGTTGGGACCTTTGGACCCCATCGTCGTCGCCTTTTGCAAAAGGTACAATGTAATTTTGGGTCAGATTCACCCCTCCGTTTGGCGAATAATTCACCTTTTTCGTTTTTTCGTGAGCAAGGTCGATGGGTATCCTTTCACCCTCGATCATCTGCTGCGATTATACAGTCCCCGAGTCTTTCGAGGGGGACTAATAAAACTAGCTTGCTGGGCAAGCAAAGCCCCGTTTCGAGCATTGACGAGGATAAGGACATAAGCTGGATGAGCTGATTTGTTCGAATAAGGACGTCGGACCCGATCCCCCCCGAAGATATGTCGTTCCCTGAAAAGTGGAACATGAACCATAAGAATCATTTTCCTATCCTAATTCGTCTGTTGTCTTTCCTTTGTTATCTCACTAATATATTTTGCAAGATGTAGCTGTTTCTCAAATGCCGGCTGCGATTCAGCATTTGGAAGAGTGGGTCCGGAAGGTGGTAGCTCAAAGGACCTACTCAGAGCGTGCCTGGCGCGAGATATCGAAGGGCCTATGGGAGGCCAAAAATCATGGTGAGGCCGATATCACTTATATTCCATGCTTTGTGTGATCGATGATGCCACTAATTTAGTTCCTCCTCCCTTTGCAGGTCTATCGAAGGACGCTGAATTGAGGCCAACGTCCCCCGGTGGAGAGGTTCCTTGCCCTCCCCCTGTCTCGGAGCAGGAGGGAGAGAAAAAGAGAAAAGAAGCCCCTGGTTCTTCTGGGCCCGAGAAGAAGAAATCGAAGAAGAGCATAGCTCGTAAGACCAAAATTGCGGACGTGACTGTCCGGTTGGATGATGAATCCGAGGAAGATAGGGGCCTCGAGATTTTAAGCAATGAGCCATCTCGGGCAGTCCCCGAGCCGAGGGTCGATTAAGCTCGTATTCATCGAGTAGAGGACCTCGATGCAGGGGCGAGAACCGGGGCTTCCGCTGATGCAGGGGAGGCAGGGAATCTCGGGTCCCCCAGAAACAATGGACTCCCCTTCTTTCTCGGAGGCAACCCTCAATGAAGCCCGAGCTGCAAGAGCGCATTCGCCGAGGAAAGGCCATGTACCGGAAGGGCCTTTTGAAGGTTTCTTCGATGGTGTGCCATCGGCTGACACCTTTGGGCTCGAAGTGCCAAGGAAGAGTCCCTCCGCCGACACGAGCAGGGCATCTTTCGGTCCCAAGCTGGTCGATAGATTTCCTGCTCCGAGTTCCAACCCTGATTGAAAAAAGATAATAAAGTTTGCCATTCCTGAAGATGCTAGGGCCCTTTCTGCGCCTGTGGGGGTGGCTAGTTACCTTTATGGTGACCGAATAAGATCAGGCTACAATGGACGAGGTGGATGAGGCCTGCTTGTTTAATGAAGCTCAACAAGCATCAAATAAGGTAAAACTTCTTATAGGCTTTGTTCGGTGTTTGCCAATTTTACTTTTCAATCTGGACTAACTGTCTTATTTTCTTTCATATTCGTAGGCCTCGGTGCTTCATCATGAGGCTTTCCTTGATTAAGGGAAGAGAAGGCACGTCGTGGGCGGCGTGAAGGGCAGATGTCGACCCTTCAGGCCGAGCTAGACTTTGTGCGCAAGGAGAATGCTAATACACTCGACCAGATGGGGCAGCAACTTGACCGACTAAACCAATACCGATCCGTATTGAGCGAGGCCAAAGCAGAAACCAACGAATGGAGAGCTAAGACCGATCTGTTGACCTCGGAAAAAGAAACCCTCCAAGCTCGAGTGGTTTCTTTGGAAGAACAAGTCTCAGAGGCACAAGAGAAAATCGAGACTCTGACTAAGAGCACCGATACACTTCAATCTCAGGTCGAGACGCTTACCTCGGATCCTGATATTTTGGTCAACGAGCTGCAGTCAGCAAAATCTGAGGTTGCCACGTCCAAAGCTGATGCCGATGATCTAATAGCTCAATACAGGGTTGATGCCAAGGCTGCCCAAGAGCAATCAAAGATTTTGGTCGAGTATACCAAGTGCCAAACCCGCCTTTCTGTTCTCGAAGAGTTACAAGCTCGAGGCTTCAATATATCCACCGAGGTTGATGATGCAGCAAAGATCGAAGCCGATGCTAGAAAGCGGGCCTTCCCAAAAGAAGAAGAAGACTCCAAGAATTCCGACTAAAGTCATATGTTGTATAATATGTCTTTTTAGGATTCTCACTTTTGTAACAAACTTTGCTTCATATATATGAAAGATCTTCTTTTATCTCCCTTTCTTGTTTGGTCTATTCTGACTTTCTGATAATTCAATTTGTAGAATTTTCTGCCCTTCAGGCTTAGTTAAGACTTAGCTTATTTCTTAGCAGATTTTCCCTTTTCATGGACAATTGAGTAAGGCCTAAGCCTTGAAAGGGGTCCGAGGTCTGCCTTAATAGGTCTCATTCCTTTTCGAATTTTATTAATTCGACGTGGCCTTGGCCTATTAAGAAATCGGAGTTCTGCCTTAACAGATTTCAATTCTCCTCGAGTCTAACTTGATTCGGCCTTAGCCTTTTATAAATTGGGGTTTGCCTCAGTAGGTCTTACTTCCCTTCAAGTTTCATTAACTTGATAAGGCCTTGGCCTTTTAAGAAATTGGGGTTTGCCTTAACAGGTCTTACTTCCCTTCGATTTTCGCGTGAAGTTCTGAGCAATGTTAATTTTCGATCATGTAATAAAAATTGAAGTAGCCCTTGGGCTTGGAGACAAGATATCGGTGCCAAAAAGCTTTTATTAGCATTCAAGTGCTTGTACAATTTGCTTAGGGGGTAGATCAATCTACTCGGGCACGATATCTTTGACCGTTTGACCCTTACATTGATTCCTAACGATCTATGAGAAGTTCCCCCGAATTGAAGTGTCCAAGCAATGAATCGAAGTAGATAAGCAATCTTCTGATATTCATGGCCGATCGGAGTTGTGCACCAAGTATTATTGTCCTCGATAAGCGACCGATCTAAGTTAGCACGATTCCTGGTTGCCTCATTAAAAACCTTGCCGTAAAATCCTATTTGGGACAAAACCGGTCGAAGGGAAAAAGAGTGCAACGCGTGCTTTCAGTCCTAACTTCTTATACTTCCTGGCTCGACTCGTTCAATACCTGTAGACGTTAGTAACATAAAATAAACAAATGAAAAAATGACATTTCATACCTCAATAATAGTATCACTTCAGGTGACTTATGTTTCAATTGTTTGGCAGCTGTTTGTCCTCCATGGTTCCAAGCTTGTAAGATCCCTTTCCGGTGACCTTCAAGATAGCGTAGGGCCTTTCCCAATTCGGTCCTAACTTCCCTTCATTCGGATCTCGAGGTCTAGGTGTGAATCTTCTGAGCACCACGTCTCCGATGGTGAAGTGTCGAAGATGGGCTCTTCGGTTGTAGTACCTTTCGATCTTCTGTTTTTGGGCCGCCATTCGAACAACGGTTGCTTCCCTTCTTTTATCTAATAATTCTAAATTGGTGTTCATCGTTTCTCGATTCGGTTCTTCAGCTGTGTATCGGAACCTGATACTTGGTTCGCCTACTTCGACTGGTATTAACGCTTCAGCGCCGTATACTAGAGAGAAAGGAGCGGCCCCGGTGCTGGTTTTCTCGGTTGTGCGATATGCCCATAGAACCTCAGGCAGTATTTCTCTCCATTTTCCCTTTGCATCGGTTAACCTTTTCTTCAAGTTTCGAATTATGGTTTTGTTGGTCGACTCAGCTTGTCCGTTGCCGCTAGGGTGATAGGGCGTCGATAAGATCCTCTTGATCTTGTTGTCTTCGAATAATTTCATCACTTTACTGCCGATGAACTGCTTGCCATTATCGCACACGATCTATGATGGCATCCCAAATCGACATATGATGCGGTCCAAGATGAAGTCGATCACTTCCTTTTCTCTAACTTTTTCGTAAGCCTGCGCTTCAACCCATTTGGAGAAGTAGTCAGTCATAAAGAGAATAAATTGAGCTTTACCTGGCGAATAAGGGAGAGGGCCGACGATGTCCATTCCCCATTTCATAAATGGCCATGGCGATAGGACCGAATGCTGTGTCTCTCCGGGCTGGTGGATCATTGGTGCGTGCCTTTGGCACTCGTTGCACTTGCGAACGAACTCCGTTGCATCTTTCTCCATATCGATCCAATAGTAGCCGGCTCGAATATTTTTCGAACCAAGGATTCGGAACCGGAGTGATTCCCACATGTGCCTTCGTGTATTTCTCTTAAAATATCCTCGGTGTCGCCTGGTCCAAGACATATTGCGAGAAGGCCACCGAATGTCCTTCTGAATAGGGTCCCATCATCGAATAAACAGAACCGGGCTGCCTTTGTGCGTAATGCTCTCAATTCTTTGGGATCCAAAGGGAGTTTACCCGAACTGAGATACTCTATATACTTATTCCTCCAATCCCAAGTCAAGCTTGTCAAATTAATTTTGGCATGGCCTTCCTCCACCACGGATCTCAAAAGTTGTACGACTTTTTCAGATTTGATCTCCTCATCTTCGACCGACGATCCCAGGTTGGCGAGGGCGTCGGCCTCACCGTTTTGTTCTCGAGGTATGTGCTGTAAAGTCCATTCTTTAAACCTGTGCAACGTGACTTGAAGTTTGTCCAAATACCTCTGCATTCGCCCTTCTCTGACTTCGAAAGTCCTATTTACTTGGTTGACCACGAGGAGGGAATCGCATTTGGCTTCGATTATCTCCGCTCCCAGGCTTTTGGCCAGCTCTAAACCTTCAATTCATAGCTTCATACTTCGCTTCGTTCTTAGTCAATTTTACAGTCTTAATAGACTGTCGAATAGTGTTTTCAATTGGGGGCTTTAGTACGATACCAAGCCCCGATCCTTTCGAGTTCGAGGCGCCGTCTGTGAACAGGGTCCACACTCTTGAAGGAGTACCCGATTCGGTCATTAATTCTTTCTCGACCTTGGGTATTAGTAACGGCGCAAAATCGATGACGAAATCTGCCAATACTTGAGATTTGATCGAGGTTCGGGGCCGATATTCGATATCGTACTCGCTTATTTCGATGGCCCACTTGGCCAATCGGCCGGATAACTCGGGCTTATGCATTACATTTCTTAGGGGATCAGTCGTTACTACACATATGGGATGGTACTGGAAGTAGGGTTTTAGCTTCCTAGAGGCACTCAATAAAGCGAGTGCTAATTTTTCTAAATGCGGGTATCTAGTTTCGTCTTCACCTAAGGTTCTACTGACACAATAAATAGGAAACTGTCGTACCTTGTTCTTCTCGAACCAGGACCCCACTCACCGCTACTTCCAAAACAGCAAGGTAAAGGTATAAGTGCTCACCTGTTTTTGGTGTATGCAATAAAGGTGGGCTAGAGAGATACCTCTTAAGTTCTTCTAACGCGCGCTGACATTCCGGACTCCACGAGAAATCGTTCTTCTTTTTCAGTAAGTTGAAAAACCGGTGACTTCTATCGGAAGACCTCGAAATGAATCGGCCTAAAGCGGCTATCCGACCTGTCAGCTTTTGTACGGCCTTTACACTGTCTACAATTGTAATGTCTTCGATGGCTTTGATATTTTCGGGGTTAATTTCTATTCCTCGATTCGAGACCATGAAACCGAGGAATTTTCCCGAGCCCACTCCAAATGCGCACTTCTCTGGGTTTAACTTCATGTTGTACCGTTTCAGCACATCGAATGTTTCCTGCAAATGGCTCAAATGGTCCTCTGCTCGCAGGGACTTAACTAACATATCATCAATGTAAACTTCCATTGTTTTTCCTAGTTGTTCTTCGAACATTTTGTTTACTAGGCGTTGATAAGTAGCCCCCGAATTCTTTAACCCGAATGGCATCACGTTATAACAGTATGTACCATACTTAGTGATGAAGGATGTCTTTTCTTGATCATCCTTGTCCATTCGTATCTGGTTATAGCCAGAGTAGGCATCGAGAAAGCTAAGGGTCTCGTGGCCAGTGGTGGCATCGATCATCGATCGATGTTAGGTAAGGGAAAAGAATCTTTAGGGCATACCTTGTTTGAATCTTTATAATCTATACACATTCTTAACTTATTTCCCTTTTTAGGGACTACTACTACATTTGCTAACCATTCCAGGTATTTAACTTCCCGAATGGATCCTATATTTAAAAGCTTGGTTACCTCATCTTTGATGAATGATTGTTTGACTTCAGATTGAGGCCTCCTCTTTTGTTTGATAGGTCAAAATTTAGGATCGATGCTCAATTTGTGAGTCGTGATCTCCGGAGGTATTCCTGTTATGTCAAGATGGGACCAAGCGAAAGAGTCTTCGTTAGCTGAAAGAAAATGAATAAGTTTGGTCCTGAGCTCGGAGCTTAAGCCCGAGCCCNCTCGAAAGTGCCCATTTTCGAGCAACCATGCCACCTCTTCCCTCAACTGTCGACAGTCCTCTGTCTTGTTCCCATATGTACCATACTTAGTGATGAAGGATGTCTTTTCTTGATCATCCTTGTCCATTCGTATCCGGTTATAGCCAGAGTAGGCGTTGAGAAAGCTAAGGGTCTCGTGGCCAGCTGTGACATCGATCATGCGATCGATGTTAGGTAAGGGAAAAGAATCTTTAGGGCATGCCTTGTTTAAATCTTTACAATCTATACACATTCTTAACTTATTTCCCTTTTTAGGGACTACAACTACATTTGTTAACCATTCCGGGTATTTAACTTCCCGAATGAATCCTATATTTAAAAGCTTGGTTACCTCATCTTTGATGAATGCTTATTTGACTTCGGATTGAGGCCTCATCTTTTGCTTGATCGGTCGAAATTTAGGATTGATGCTCAGTTTGTGAGTCGTGATTTCCGGAGGTATTCCTGTTATGTCAAAATGGGACCAAGCGAAAGAGTCTTCGTTAGCTGAAAGAAAATGAATAAGTTTGGTCCTGAGCTCGGAGTTTAAGCCCGAGCCCAGGTATACCTTCCGATCCGGTGCATCTCCTCGGAGTGAAATTTGCTCGAGTTCTTCGACCGTTGACTTAGTTGCATCGGATTCGTCCGGGCCGACGAATGACCGGGTAATCCCGTAGTTATCATCCTCGAGAAGCTCCTGTTCACCTTCGTTTGTTGAAGGCGATGCCTGTGATTGCTATTTGGTTCTTTGGGAAGGAGATATTGGTTTTGATACTGCTTCTTCTACTGCGAACATTTCTTTCGCTACATGTTGTTCTCCATAAACAGTTATGATCCCATCAGTCGATGGGAATTTCAACATTTGGTGCAGTGTTGAGGGTACCGCTCTGATATCATGAATCCACGCTCTCCCGCGCAACGCGTTGTACCTCATATCTCCTTCGATTATGCAGAATTTCGTTTCCCGAACGGTACCGGCAGTGTTTACTGGTAAAGTTATTTCCCCTTTGGTTGTCTCGCAAGCCATGTTGAAATCATTGAGAATCCGAACTTTAGGGATAATTCGGTCCGTCAACCCGAGCTGTTCAATAACCCATGATCGAATTATGTTGGCCGAACTACCGGGATCGACCAATACACGCTTCACCTTAGTTATGTGTATAAGCACCGATATTACTAAGGCGTCGTTATGGGGTTGTATGATTCCTTCCGCATCCTCCTCGCTGAAGTGCAAAGTTCCCTCCATCGCATAACCTCGAGTGCGCTTTTCTCGGGTGATGGATATTTTAGTGCGTTTCAATACCGGACCTTGGGGTGTATCTACCCCACCGATTATCATATTGATCATATGCTGAGGCTCCTCCTGGTTTACTGGTTTATTCCTGTTCCCGTATTGGTTTTTGGCTCGATCGCTCAAAAACTCTCGAAAGTGCCCATTTTCGAGCAACCATGCCACCTCTTCCCTCAACTGTCGACAGTCCTCTGTCTTGTTCCCATATGTACCATGATACTTACATTTCAAACTGGGATCTCACTTAGCTGGATCCGATTGCAGTGGTCGAGGCCACCTAGTATCCTTAATGCGACCGATGGCCAATACAAGAGTAACCGAGTCGACGTTGAAGTTATACTCGGATAGTCGTGGTGCTTCTCGATGGCCAGCGGTTCTCTCGAAGTTGTTTCTTGCCAATGGTCCTCGGTTACTCCGATTAAGATCGTTCCTCCTTTCTCATCTCGGGGAACCCTGCCTCACTGGAATGGCCTTTCGGTCTCCAGGGTATGGTCGATGCCTGTCTCTGCTCGATCTTGGCTCTCGATAAATATCCCTTTGAACCTTATCATGTGTTCTGAAGGGGTAAGTGGATCCCGGTGAAGAATTTGGCCAATTTCCAGATTCAACCAGCACAGTACGATGAAAGTTGTAAGCTGTGTTCGGGGGGGAGTTATTGTCTATCGTTGGCCTCTATGGTAGAATCAGTCGGGGGACCTGAGAGGCGGTGGTTTACCCTGCGGTGGATGTCAGCGGTTCGAGTTCGCTTATCTCCAACTCGTGAACTTAGCAGAAAAAAGATTTTTTCCTTATTTGATCGAATTAAAAAGAAACTTTGGGATT
>MCJB01052996.1:275859-294176 GCA_002018475.1 Nicotiana obtusifolia
GCATAGTATCTCGTTAGACAACCACTATGTTTATATCCTTTCTTTCTACCATACTATCTATCTATTAGAATACTGCCGATTCTAGTCCACTCATTTCATTTAAGACATGAAATTAGAATCTTTTTCATTTTATTTCGTCAATTTTGGCTAAGAACTCAGAAGTCAAGTTTCATTCAAATTAGTTAATAATTAATCGTTTTGACTGACTGTTTTTACGTAAATGATAAGTAGAAAAGCGGTAGGAACTAGAATAAATAGTGCAGTAGCAATAAATGCAAGAATATTTACTTCCATAATCTCATCGGTTTTTTACTTCGCAATAACTCGGGATTTAATCCCATAGAGATGATAAATCTTTGGCCTGTAAATTCAATGAATGAATATTACCTCTCGATGATCTTGAATCGGATCAATATCATGAATAACAATATCTGAACTATCAAATCAATTCGTCGTCGAGAATTGAATAGTATAACATAGGAAGTTCTTTTATCCATACCGCCCGAAACTTGGATTCCTGACCCAATCCAAAATTCCTTTATTTATTTATCATTATCATTTTTTCTCATCTGTTCTTTTTTTCTCTCTAATCTATCTAGTTCCTTCTTGTACAATCATCTGATGAAGTCTCATCAAATAGCCCTTCCACTTCCAGTGGTCACATAGTATAAGCCAACCCTTCTAGATGTTTTGACGCTTGATTCTCGAATAGGATTGAATCTAAGATGAATGCTTGGTTTACATTATGGAAGAAAGACATGTATATGTGATATTAAATATTGCGTTTTTATTGAAAAATCGAAGAAAGGCCCTTTTGTTAGAAGTAAGAAAGCACCCTTCTAGAAAAAACGATCCACGCATATTCATATGTTTGTTCCATAAAAAAGTTTTGAATTCTTAATTAATTATTTCCGATTCACCCGATCTTACCTCTTTTGAAAGGAGTCAATAAAAAGGTCTAGGTCCAAGATAATCCTTTGTTCCATAGCCCTGGGGCTATTTACAACTAGCCCATTAAGAAGTCTCAGATGTACTAACACTGCATCAAAGATGCAGTCATCGATTCTCCCGAGAGGTCACAATTGCCGCGAGCAAAGATATTAAAGGAAACAATATTATTTCTGGTGCCATTATTCCTAGTTCTGCAGCTATAGGTTTACATTTTTACCCAATCTGGGAAGCGGCATCCGTTGATGAATGGTTATACAACGGTTCTCGAAAGATATGAAAGATCTCCCTCCAAGCCGGCTCGAAGCTTCCTTCGTAACTCCCGGAACTTCTTCGTAGTGGCTCCCTTACATGCCTCATTTCAGAGGGAACCTCAAAGTGGCTCTATTTCATTATATTCCATCCATATCCCATCTCGTAGAAAAAGAGTATGTAATGTAGAATTTGAAGAAGAGAGTATTGATGGAACATGATAGAACATTCATATTGCCTTGCCCTCTAAAAAAATTGAACTTTAAACAAAATTTTTTGAGAGGTAATATTCATTCATTGAATTTACAGGCCAAAGATTTATCATCTCTATGGGATTAAATCCCGAGTTGTTGCGAGGGGGCTCCAAGTTGGTCGTCCTCGACCCTAATCTTCGATTAATATCGGTTATGTATATCCGCCCATGTGGTAGCCGTATATTCAATCAAGCTTTGTTTAAGCTGTTGTGAAGCCGTTGAACTTCGAGCGTTGAGTCCTTGGGTGAAGGCCTGTACGGCCCAATCATCAGTGACCGGTGGTAGGTCCATTCGTTCCATCTGAAAGCGAGATACAAATTCCCTGAGCATCTCGTTATCTCTTTGCCTAACTTTAAATAAGTCCGATTTTCGTGTCTCGACTTTGATGGCACCCGCATGAGCTTTCACGAAGGTGTCCGCAAGCATGGCAAAAGAATCGATGGAATTCAGAGGTAAATTGTGATACTAAGTCATTGGCCCCTTCGACAAGGTCTCTCCGAATTTCTTTAAGAGAACGGACTCAATCTTATCGTCTTCGAGATCATTTCCCTTTATGGCGCATGTGTAGGCTGTTACATGCTCATTTAGGTCAGATGTCCCATTGTATTTGGGAATTTTCGGCTTGCGAAACTTCTTCGGTATGGGTTTTGGGGCGGCGCTTGATGAAAAAGGTTTCTGTACGAATTTCTTTGAGTCTAAACCTTTTAATATCGGAGGTGCTCCTGGAATTTGGTCCACCCTCGAATTATATGTTTCTGCCTTTTTATCATTGGCCTCGATCTTCTTCTCGCCTGACTCGACTCGTCTGGTTAAATCCTCGAGCATTTTCATGATCCTGGCGTTTGCCCCCGATTCGCCTTCGCTTGGTTCCACTGTGATAGGTTCATTTTCGGGGATAATTTCTCGAGGGGGGCCGGTCTCTATCCCATTCGAAACTTGGCTCCGATTTTGTAGCTGAGCAATGGCCGCTTGCTGGGCTTGCAACATGTTGAATATCATCCTGAGGCTAATCCCGTCCTCCTCGTCGTTCTGATTTTCCGAGCGGTATTCTCTTCGAACACTGTTCGATGGGCTAGAAGTCCGATCCACATCGACCGCCATTTGGGAGTTAGCATCGACTGGAGCGTCATTACAGGGCACCAAGTTGTTGTTTTCGCCCTGGTGGTCAAACTCGCCATCGACGTATTGAGGCACGGATTGAGAATGTGACATGATTGTATTGTAACCTGAAAAAAAAAAATTATTCTGCAAAGAGCAAATATAAAATAGTCTGTGTGACAGAAAATTGTATCAAACGATCACTATTATCCTTAGCCCCACGGTGGGCGCCAAACTGTTTACCCTTGATTACGAGTAACAATTAAATTTATATGTGGTTTTAAGGATATGTGACCTGATTTAATACAGTTAAAGAATAAACGGAAATAGAGACTAAATTTAATGAACAAGGAAAAGAGCAAACCACCAATATTGAGTAACCTTTCTGTGTTAGAATCCTTTGGAAATAAAATATGAAGCAGATAAATGAGCAAAATAGACTATAGCTTTCGTATATCGATTGTAGATTGTGTGTGCCTTTACAAATAGGGCTGCCTGTTTATATAGGGAGGGAAAAGAATTCTATACAAGGTAAAAATCTTATTTACAAGGTAAGATATCCCTAGAATTAATGGATTCAACGTCTTTATTGATTTGAGCCGCGATTCACGCCGAGATGTTTACATATCACGAGATTTCCGGTCCTTTAGTTACGCAAATCTGATAATTTTACCATGGGATGTTTTACCCTGATCGGCCTCGACGATCTCGTCTCGAGCGCCTTGGCTTCGAGCTTCGTTCTGATGACATCCGGTCTCGGACTTCTCTACTCGATGTCCCGGTCGCGGATTTCTCTTCTCGATGTCCCGGTCTCGGCCTATCAGATGGCGACTTCAATCGACGCTGGTCGTCAAATTTCAAAACCGATACGTCCTATATAAGCGATCGGATTCGACCCCATACAATCCTGTTTTTGCTTTTACGCTGTAAATAAAATATGAGTTTTATACGCACTTCTACCAGAAGAGAATGGGCATTAGTTGGTATTCATACATGTATCGAGATCATTTAATAAGATCACAAACTAATTACTATTACTTCTTATCTATTTTTCTATTCTTTAGAAGTTGACTTGAATAATCAAACTAATATCCTCAACCGTCTTTATTTTTATATTATCTCCAATTCAATGGTTCATTGAGATTGTCGAGTTTGAACAGATCAAAGCAAATTTAACAAAATGAAAAATAAATATAAAAGAGCGAGACGTGTATAAATACAATGTCTTCTGATTATATGAAGACTACGAGTGAAAATAGATAACTTATTTTGTGACTTTGTCCCCCGCACACAAAATAACAACACACTTTATCGTCTTCTAATATCGTTATATGTCATTTTAGCCGTGCGAAACGTTTCATTTTTAAATTGATTAGTCAATATTACAAATTGATAATGTTACCGTATGTTTTCAAAACAAACTCCTAAATGATTTTAGATTTACTCCGTTTGTTCAACTCTCTTGTACTCAACAATTGTGTTTTATCCTCTATTTTTTTCCACTAGTATCTGCATTGGGGCCTAGCTAAATTTGAATTCGTCGGAAAATTTCACATTAGGAGAGAGGGGGTTAAAATACTCCCTAATAAAAAGCGATTCCATACTAAAGGCTCAAACCTCAGACCTCTGATTGAAGACGAAGAAATATTTAACACTCCGCCACAACCTTTATTGGCGTGTTTCATCCTTCTCCTTCACTCATAATCTAAGTTATAAAGTTCTAAAATGTCTAGAAAATGAGTAAATGGACAGATCATTATGGGGGCAAAATTTTGTGATGTTTACATAATTATTAAATGTTAGAATTGAAAATTGTTGGTCATGCTACAAAAGTACTTGTACAATCTGAACTACCATTATTCTTACATTTAAACCACAGGATTTTTGTGGGTTCTACAAATCCATGGAAGAAATTATCATGTGGAAATAGTTAACTAGTCTTTGATGGACCTGTTTCAGTGTCACTCTCATACTCACAAACCTTGTTTTAATCTTGACTTTTTCTATTTGTCTTTTGTTTTTCATAATTTTGGTCGGTTGTGGACATTGATTTGATCCAAATTAAAATTTTGGTCCATAATTTAGTGAGGTTGTCAGAATACCGAACCAGATGGGAATTAAATATATCATTTTTATAATTATATGTCAAGTCTTTGGTTCATAAAATCAAGAAATTTTTTTTAGGTAATATTCTAGTGAATATTATTTAGACTTTTTAATTATGTAATTTTCTACTTTCAGACACTTAGAACTGCAAGTTTGAGATTATGAAATTTATTGAAAAAGAAAAATAAAACGGTACGAGTAATGCCTACATAAGCTAATCTTAGAACGGACATAATTTAAATTACTCCTTATGTAAGTAACAATGATTAATTTCATTTGGAGATTCTATTTCCAGTACACCCATATTATAATATACCAAAATGAGACTAAAATAAAAACATAAAAAGATAAGAAAAGTGAGAACCTCAAGTCCTCAACGCAGAACATTATTTTACTCTTGGGGACTTGCTTTAAAATATTTACCTATAGGTCGCCAATATAACAAGCGACGTCCTTTTAAATATATTTCCGCTTGGTGATAAAAAAGAAGTGCAAGGAACTCAGACTTACCTGATCCTACATTTCTGCTAACTTTTAGTTTCCCTTAAATTAAATAACTTAATTGTTGAGAAAAGTAAAAGACTAAAGTGAAAGATGGTTCTAGAAGAAAGTCAAAATGACTATAATTTTAATGTTTAGGCCAATGAGCCAGTCCAGCCCAACCTACCAGGCTGACAAGCTGATTTGGGCCGAGTTAAAAGCTCCAACTTTAACGGGCAAAATATAAAATTAATCGGTCGGTCGAAATTAATTGTATTTGTTAGTTAAAAAGTATAAAAAAATATGTATATTATAGTATGTTTATAACAAACTTATATACAGAAAATATACATTTTATCAACTATTAGTTTTCAGAGCGACTAAAGATTTATAAGTTTCTCAACCTTTAACTAGGTTAGAAAATGCTAACTGATTCGAATTCATGGGTCAAGCCTATTTTGACGGCTTTAAATAGAGTTAAAGTGAATAACCCTATACAAAGCCAACAACGTTTCAATCTTGATATATAGTTTAGTTTAGGGGCGGATCTACCTTGGGTGAAGCAGTGTCATCCAACACTGCTTCGCTGGAAAGTTTCATTATATACATATATATATTACCTCCGTCTCAAATTATATGTCGTGATTTTTAAAAAATGGTTGTCTCAAATTATTTCTCATTTCAGAAGTTCAAGACAAAATTAATTTTTTTTTACCTATATTAACCTTAATAGTAATTGTTCTTGAAGATGGAGATGGCACATAAATAGAGTAAATATACAATGATGAGAGATTATATCTTAAGACATAAATAAGGATAAGTTAGTCTAATATTTCTTCTAATTAATATTTTCTTAAAAAGAGAAACACAACGAATAATTTGAGATGGAGGGAGTACCAATAATTCTACTAACATTATTGGCATTTAAGTGGCATCATTATGTCTATCCTGAAGATACCGATTCCTATAAATTAATTTGTTAGTTGTAAAGTTCAACAAAATTGAATCAAAAATTCATCTACGAATAAACCGTTCCACAATGGTAAACTCAGTTGAGCTTGAAGATCTTGCTAGGGATGATTAACAGGTCCTGTTCAGTGGCGTAAGGCGTGTACAGGATTTTTGTTAATTGATGTTTGTCTGCGACGTCCTTGAAGGAGGGCGGGCCAAACTGACGGGCTTCTAGATTGACAAGCTTCTTAAGAATGGGTACATGACATCTTAAATGAATAAACATTAGAATAAAAGACAAAAGCGAAGAGCATTACATTGTACGCACACTTTTGGGTTGGATGACAACGACATAACGTGCCCATGGGACAAAATTGTTAGGTCTATTGGACCAAAAAGACCAATACGTAACTTGAACTACGACATTATTGATGACGAGTATGAGAAAAACTCAAAATGCTATATTTAATAGTTGTAGTAGTTGTGATTATTCTTTTTCAAGATATTTTCGTTGGAGACTGTTTATGTTTCGCAGTTTGTTACTGAAAATCCTTATATTAGTATAACCTTCAAAATACTAGTCTTAAATCCAGATTACTTAGATCAAATTACAAACACAAACTTAATAGTATTAGTTGTGATTATTCTTTTGCTCCCGTTTATGTTGTCCATATTGCAACTTCTTTGGGTTCTTTTGCAGTACTAATTTTTTTCTTCCCCATTATTGAATTTGAATATGCATACTATTAGTGATACCATTGATAGAATTGTACAGATTATTCTACGGCATAAAACCGAGACATAAAGAGATGCACACTCGTTAATATCAAAACTGGATGGTTTCATTATAATACAAACTTAAACAAAGGCACCATTTGATAACTTGAAAAAACAATTATAAGAACAAAAAAACTGAGAGGAATTAGGCTATGGCCAGGTAACTCTTCATACAAGGCATAGGAGTATACCACATTCCCCGTCCGCTCTGGCGTTGCGGCAATTCAATTCTCTTCACAGTTCTATGATCCAAATTATAAAGAAATAACCCTCGTGTCCACAAGTGAAGCAAAAGTTCACTTGTACCTTTTGATCCATGCCCGCGTTTCATAGTCCTTCAAGATCCATATATCTACTACATACTTAGAGAGAGATAAGCAAGTTATAGAAACACAAAGGATCATCCTTCACCAAAAGAGTCATAGCTCGATGCTTTCGCTTTGAGTTGCATACACTTACAGGCTGTCGAAGGCAGCCATGGATGCACTCAAGCTTGAGCTTAGTCGCAGTTAGAAGAGAGTTTGAAAACAATGATACCATTTGTACAAGGAGAAATATCTTTTCTTTCTAAATCGTGGCCCGTAATCCAATGCAATGCTCCATTCACAACTGCTGGAGTGCCAGCGGATGACAAAAAGTTGAAAGAGGAGGACGAGCGAAAATTTCCTCCATGTCAGTGTCTTGAAAATATATATAAAATACTGACAACAACTGCCTCGTACTTGGGTGCAACGAAGTCTGACTTGTCCAGTGTATGGACAAAAATAAAGAGCACATAATTAGTAGCCGGGTTGAAGTGTATGTTGTACAACTACTTCCTCTGGCGTTATCGGATTCAAAACATTACAAGTAGTAGACAGCCACCTATAATCAGCAAACAGAAGAATTCCTTGACAAGAGTACATCAGAACAAGTTGATGTTCCCGGTACTTATTAATCATAAGCTCAGGTCTTATATGAAGTTGCTTGAAGGCGGTCTTCTTCTTATTATTATTAAGGTTTTCGCCAACAACATAAAGATTCTGTTCGTACTTGATAGTTAAATTATCCTGTAAGAGAATCAGGGATCTACTAGCTCTACTTAGATTATCATATAAGGTGGTAAAATATTCATGTGAGGAGACCAAATTAAAGTTCTCCAATGCCTACAAACCCATCTACATCTAAGAAGAGAATATACTGGAAGTCTACTTGGAATATCAACGATTTTAATCAGGCAAACGTTCAAAATTTTCAGCAACATCTTCGTGACCTTTATATATAGTATAACATAGTGAACCCAACAGTTCTGTTGTCCATGTAAAGCATTCCAGTGCCATGACCTATAATATAAAGCAGAAAATTAGAAAAACAACAGTTGTTTGGTATGACTACAAGATATGTATTGATTGATCAAAAGCCAAGATTAAAACTTTTATACTGAGATCCTCCAGAATTTTAAGAGAGGGGTATAACCATATAATAATGGAATAAGAAGCTCAAATTCATAAAATACGGACCACGGTTGCACTCAAAATGTGGCTTAGTGATCATTACAGAGGAGGATCAAGGATTTAGAGGATTCGGGTTCCACACTGCTTTGAATGCTATTTACACTATCCAAATTGAGTAAACATTTGTGATGGATTATTTTACGCAGTGAAAGTAATTTCAGTATCAAAATCACATGTAATCTAGAAAACTAACATAAACGGGATTTCATGGGTTACCTCTTGAAGCGTAAACAAAGCTCATCTATCACGTGAGCCTCAATTCTACAGTAACTCAATCAAATCTCAATCACCCGCACAATCACGATCTCCGAATGTTCCGCGGTCTTCTACTGTGTTACCCACATAATATCCGAAAAATAGCAATTTCGTGTTGCGAAATTTCTAGGAAAAGAGGCTGAAATTCGGCCATCTTGTTCTACTCACATAATATCGTGTGGATCTTCTACTGTGTTACCCACATAATATCCGGAAAATAGCAATTTCGTGTGGGCGGAATTTCTAGGAAAAGAGGCTGAAATTCAGCCATCTTGTTCTACCCCCTCTAGGTGGAAAACCTTATTTATTTATAGCACAAAGGTTAAAACCCTTTTCCAAACTTTCCACCAGAAAAAAGATTCATTTATTTCCTATTATTTAGGCACAACAGGGACCACATAATTTAATTAACAAGGCTTCCAATTATAGAATTAATTTCTAATTTTCGAAATTAATATCCACCATAATTAATTGTGACTTATTCCACTAAAAATTCGTAATTGCACTCCTTATTCAATTTTAAAATTTGTCCATTAAATCTTATTTAACTCCCGATGTTAAGATTCAGATATTAATCAATTAAATTAAATTACTGACGATTTAATTTATTGATTATTTCCTTTAGACTTTCACTTAACTTATTTCATATATCGGATACAAAATTCACCGGCCGAATTTACACATGAAAACTTATAAGCTTTCAAAGGTGTATCATCAATCTCTAAATCGAGACATGAATTCTATCAACTAACTATTACTTCGCCAATATACATTATTATTATCCAATTTACCAGTCACATTGGCCCAAGAAACTCGCTTTTTAATAAATCAGAACAATAATAATATACACAGCTAATAATAATTATATCAAGATTAAGAGTATAAGTACATTTAATGGCTAGAGAGTTTATTTTATTAAGTCAGTATAAAATACTTATCGCTACTTGATCCGTTCAATACATACAAAATGTACTAGCACAGGAAGTTGTAATTAAACCATTCCCATAATCAAGATAAATTATATTCAATCTTGTGCTACAATCATCCATGATGGTTTGTCCAATTCCATCATTAGATTGTGAACTCAAACTTTATGCTTATAAGAACCGATGATTTAATCTTCCGTGTATAACCTAAATTCTATACATTAAATCACCTACTATATAAGCAAATGACACAGACTAATATCTGATCTATTTAAAACTTTATTAAAACTGAATATACAATTATTTCATAACAAATACTATATCTAAACCAAACCCATGGTTAATAGTATATATCCCAATAATCTTCCAATTAAACTTTTAATCATGACAATTGTTAGAATATACTATATCTAAACGCATGATTAATAGTATATGCCTCAACAATTTGATCGGTTTAATCAAATTTGAATTTCTTTTGGGTTATTCATCTTTTCGATTTATATAGACAAATTGATCTAAAGAAAAAATGTAATAATTATGACTAACTGCACATACTTTGATTAGTTAGATATGATCATGAATGAAAGATGGCCGCCGTCTGAACGAGGAACTAAAAAACATATCTTGAAGCATGCTTTTTACGTTTTACCAAAAAATATATACCAAATATTTCAACCAAACATACGAGAACCAACTAAACAAATTCCATCAAATATTTAATGGTTGAAGTTTTATGTTACAAAGAACCATCAAAGATGTAAAGCTTAAGATTAATAATAGTAAACTGTAGATACGAGCTTAGAAACAAAATAAGTCCAAACCCAAATGTCCTGTTTGAATATGTCGGATCAAAAAAGCAAATAGAGCTTTTGATATGTCCGGTAAAAGATATCAAGTACTTGATATAATAGTCGGTGTACGCTTAAACTGGTCCGAACACCGCCATTCTCAACGAAAAGGTTATGGACCATGATTAAAACTTTTAATTTTCGGGTTTGGTACAATTTGATAGATGTTTGATCCCGTGAAAGAGCAAATATTTATGAATAAAGTAACTAAAATTCACTAAGAAAATTCAAAAAAATTTAAAAAGTAAATACACGAAGAAATATATACTAACCTTAAATACACAATGTAATTTGGATTATATAAAAATAATACACACATATAGATAGAGTAACGTCAAGCATTCAGAAAAGGAACTTACAACTTGTTGAATGGAATAACCGGCGGAGGGAAACTGAGGGTCTTCTAATGTCAACTATTCAGTTATGTATGGATTATAAATCGATTTCGCTTTTGTTACCGTTTAATCTCCTTTTCCAATGAAAACATAATCACGTTTTAACCCCAGAAGTCAAAACTAAAACGACATATTTTGAATTGGTTTTCAATTTGGAAAAACTGACCTGATTTGGTAAATTAAGAATAAAAAGAAATAAACTAAAATATCCACACAAGAGGGTTCATATGAACCCCCGGCTTTCCTATATTTATACTATATACATGGGAGAGCTTTTATTTCTCCTTTTCAGACTAGGGTATATACAATTTAGGGAAAGAAAACTATAGGTCTTACTTCTTTTCTTAATAGAATCTAAAATCTAAAAATTATAAATTATATATTTGCTTCTTTGCATTTTGAACCCGCTTAATAAAATTTTTGAGTCCGTCATTGACTATATATTGTAATTTATATACTTTTATGGTCATAAGTATTTAATTTTTATGAGATAGATTTAGCCAAAAAGATTTATTAAACATATTCATGGTGCTTGCTTGAATTATATGCTCTTCTATATCCATGTTATTTAGGAGCGATTTATTTATTGTTTGATCATTAGGGCAAGGTAAGTTTGAAAAATATGTTGATGTAAGGTTGTCTTTTTTTATTAATGAAAGTGAACATTGTCATGTTTTATAGTGAAATTACTATATATAAATGTTTCAATAGATAACGAATCAGTTTGTTGAATTCTTGCTAAACATATACTTGCATATAAGTAACTGTGTCTTCAACTTTAGTAGATTGAATGAAGTAAATTTTTTTTTCAAGTGAAGAAAAAAAACCCGCAGAAACCGATAAACCCAACAAAGAAATCAACTCTATTTAGTTAGGTTTGGTTTGCATATTTAATAGACCGATATAGTTGGTTTCATTTTGGTTGTGGCAAAAACTGAACCTAATCGAAATATGATCACCCCTAATGGTATGCATGGTGGGTCAAGTTCTACCCTGCAAAAAATTCAAACATGTCTCGTCCGCACTCTGCATAGCAATTTTTTTTTAAACTTGCCTTGCCCAACATAGACATGTCCTGCTCCGCCCTATGTTTTTTTTCATGTTATTATTTAGTTAAAACAGACAAGTTCAATATTTCATTATTTTTTAAATAGAGAGTTTGATATTATTCAAGTGCTTTAATTTTTATCTCTCTTTTCATTTCATGTAGTGGGTTTTTCTTGGTGTCCTTCATTTCATCTAAACTCTTGCTAGAATTTTCCTTTACTCGTGTTTTGAAGGAAAAATATACTCCATAAACATAAGCCAAGTATCCTTTAAAGTTTAGACTTCAGAGCATTGATTTTTAAACAACAACAACAACAACAACAACAATCAGTAAAAATTTACTAGTAGGGTCTGGGGAGGGTATTGTGTACCCAGACCTTACCCTCACCTCGAAGGATAGAGAGGCTGTTTTCGATAGACCCTCGACTGAAAAAGACGAAAAAAGACAGTATATCAATGCCATCAATAAACCTTAGAAAGAAATAACAGCATTACAAGAACATGTACGAAAAGCAAAACAATAACTAGTAGATAAAGCCCGACACTAAGAGGAATGAAAAAGTAATGTGAACTCAACATTAACCACTAGCAGTCTAAGATAAAATCCTAACAGACTAGCCTTACTCTGGTTGCCGTAGGAATATGCATAACTACCTCCTAGCCTACGACCCTAATGCTCGACCTCTACAACTTCCTATCTAGGGCCATGTTCTCGGTAATCTAAAGCCTCGCCATGTCCTGCGTGATCACCTCTCCCCAATATTTCTTAGGCTACCCTGTACCTCTCCTCGCGCCCACCAAAGGCAGCCGCTCGCACCTCTTTACCGGAGCATCTGGGCTTCTCCTCTGAACGTGCCCAAACCATCTGAACTTAGCTTCCCGCAACTTGTCATCCATGGGGGCCACGCCCACCTTCTCCCGAATATCTTCATTCCTAATCTTATCCATCTTAGTGTGCCCACACATCCACCTCAATATCCTCATTTATGCTACTTTCATCTTCTAGATATGTGAGTTCTTAACTGGCCAACACTCAGCCCTATACAACATAAACGGTCTAACCATTGCTCTATAAAACTTATCTTGAGTATCGGTGGCACTTTCTTGTCACATAGGACTCCAGACGCTAACCTCCATTTCATCCACCCCACCCCTATACCGTGAATGACATCCTCGTTGATCTCCCCATCCCCCTGTATAACCGACCCAAGGTACTTGAAACTGCCCCTCTTGGGGATGACCTGTGATCCAAGCCTAACGTCCAATCTCACTACCGTTGGCTCGACGCTTAATTTGCACTCTAGGTATTCCGTCTTAGTCCTGCTCAACTTGCTGTCTCCAAGCCTCTAGCCGCTCGTTGACGCCGTCTCGCGTCTCATCAATCAGAACAATATCGTCAGCAAATAACATACACCATTGCACCTCCTCTTTAATATGGCGTGTCAGAGCATCCATCACCGAGGCAAATAAGAATGGGCTGAGCGCAGATCCTTGGTGTAGCCCTATAACAACCGGCAAATACTCCGAGTCGCCTCCCACTGTCCTAACCCGAGTCTTAGCTCCATCATACATGTCCTTAATCACCCTAATGTAAGCAACCAGCACACCTTTTACCTCCAAGCATCTCCATAGAACCTCTCTAGGAACCTTATCATACACTTTCTCCAGATCAATAAACACCATGTGCATGTGCAGATCCTTTCTTCCATCCCTTACTGCTCCACCAACCTCCTAATAAGATGGATAGCTTCTGTAGTAGAACGTCTCGGCATGAACTCGAACTGGTTGTCTGAAATAGACACAGTCCTCTTCACCTTCACTTCAACCACCCTCTCCCAAACTTTCATGGTATGACTCAGTAATTTGATACCCCTATAGTTGTTACAACTCTAGATATCACCTCTGTTCTTGTACAATGAAACCACCGTACTCCACCTTCATTCCTCCGGCATCCTCTTTGTCGTGAACATAGCATTAAACAGCCCAATCAGCCACTCCAAACCTGCTCTACCCGCACACCTCCAAAATTCTATCGGAATCTCGTCCAGCCCGATAGCTCTGCCCATACTCATCTTACGCATAGCCTCCACGACCTCCGCAACCTTGATGCGCCTACAATGCCTAAAGTCATGGTGACTCTTGGAATGCCCCAATTCACCTAACACAATATCCTGATCCCCTTCTTCATTCAGAAGTTTATGAAAGTAGGTCTGCCATCTCCGCTTAATCTGGTCCTCCTCCATCAATACTCTATCGTCCTCGTCTTTGATGCACCTCACTTGGTCCAGATCTCGAGCCTTCCTCTATCTCGCCTTGGCCAGTCTGAATAACTTCTTCTTCCCGCCTTTGTCCCCCAGTTCCTCGTACAACCGAGCAAAATTAGACTGTCACCATATTAAAGACTCATCATTGTCTTATTACGAAATTGGTGTCAACTTTTACCAAGTTGATAATAAGGTTAGGTAATTTGTTAGGCCTTTTTCGTTACAAGATGATAAATTAGCAAAGTAATAGAAATGGAGAAACACTTCTTGTGTAGTTTCTTTTATTAGCTACAAGTAATATAGTATTGCCATTGAAGTTGACAAAATAGTTGATAAACTCATAAAAGATGTAAAAAATCCTCAAGTTTTATGAATTTTGAGAAGTTTTATCATGACTGTTACACATTGCAGATCATGGCATTAATCCATAGCCAAATCTCTTTATCTTGAATAGTGTTTCTATGTTCCACAATGCTCACATTATGATAAATTGTCTACATCATACTCTTAAGTGGGGCTCCTTCTCGAATCCTACGTGAATGCTGGATACTTTGTGCACCCGGTGACCCTGTCTCTATGTTCCACAATAAAATAAGAGATGTCTCCATGTTCCCAAAACATGGCTCATTTTGCACAGGCAGTGCGATGTAACTTTGTTCTAGGAAACTATCAACAACTTTTGATGCAGCAAAATGAAAATCCTGTAGTTGTCATGTTAGAAATGAACCAATCCTCCTAGAGATGAAAATCTAAGTTATTCTGCAAGTGCAATATCTAAATCAACCAACACGCAGATCTTAAAGCACAAACGAGTTTCTGCAAGCACAAGTCTTAACTATGTCGACCTAATTAGTATTCAATATTATTGATGATGATGAGTACAAAAAAAGATAATGCTAGATTTAACAGTAGTAGTTGTGATTATTCTTTTTCAAATTTTTTTTCTCGTGGAGATATTTAATGTTTCACAGTCTATTACTGAAAATCCTTGCATTAGTAAAACCTAAAAACGCCATAAACAAACGCACACTTAATATACACTAGATGATTTCATTATACTACCAACTCAGCTAGAAACACCATTTAATAAATTTAAAAAAAAAAATACTAAACTTAGAAAGGTCTAATAAGAACACAAAACTTACAGGAATTAGGCTATTGCTAAGAAACTCTTCATGTAAGGCATAGGAGTATACCACAGTCCCCATCCGCGATGGCGTTGCGGCAATTCAATTGTCTTCACAATTCTATGATCTAAACTATAAAGAAATAACCCTTGACTCTTCAAATGAAGCAAAAGTTCACCTTTTTGGATGTTCAAAAGCTTTATCCGCTCAGACTTGTCGCCAGTAATCGATAAAATTTTCACGAAATACAAACTTAAAGGTAAAATTCTCTCATCAGAGAGATCAATCTTGTACCTTTTGATCCATGTACGCACTTCATAGTCCTTCAAGATCCATATATCCAGTACATACTTAGAGATAAGCAAGTTACAAAAACACAAACGATCATCCTTCACCAAAAAAGTCATAGCTCGATGCTTGCGCTTTGAATTGCATACGCTTCCAGGATGAGGCATAGAAGAGAGTTCTTCCTCATCCACTTTGAAAACCATGATTCCGTTTGCACAAGGAGGAATATCTTTTCTTTCTAAATCGTGGTCCATGATCCAATGTAACGCTCCATTCACAACTGCTGGAGTGCCACCAGATGACAAAAAGTTGAAAGAGGAGGACGAGCGAATTTTCCTTGTCCATGTCTTGAAAATATATACGAAATACTGACAGCAACTGCCTCGTACTTGGGTGTAAAGAAGTCTGAATTGTCTTGTGTACGGACAAAAATAAAGAGCACATAAGTAGCCGGGGTGAAGTGCATGTTGTACAACTACTTCCTCTAGTGTTATCGGGTTCAAAGCATAATAAGTAGACTGCCACTTCCAAGTCACCAAACAGTAGAACTCCTTGACAAGAGTACTTAAGAACAAGTTGGTGTTCCCAATACTTATTAATCATAAGCTCAGGTCTGATATGAAGTTGCTTGAAGGCGACCTTGAAGTTGCTTGATAGTCAAATTATCCTGTAAGAGAATCAGAGGTCTACTAGCTCTACTCAGATTATCATATAAGGTGGTAAAATAGTCATGTGACGCAACCAAAGCTCTCCAATGCCTACAAACCCATCTACATCTAAGAAGAGAGTATGTTGGAAGTCTACTCAGAATAGCAATGATTGAGACAATCAGGCAAACGTTCAAAATTTTTAGTAATATCTTCTTCACTTCTGCATATTGAATGAAATAGTGAACCCAACAGTTCTGTAGTCCATGTGAAGCATTCCAGTGCCACGACATATAATATAAAGCAGAAAATCAGAAAAATAATGATTGTTTGGTATGGCAACAAAATATGTATTGATTGATAAAAGAAAAACTACAGCTTTTATAATGAGAACCTCCAGAATTTTCAGAGGGGTATAAATAATGGAATAAGAAGCTCAAATCATAAAATATGAACCACGATTGCGCTAAATAGCGTGGCCTAATCATCAATAAAGTTGAAAGAAAACCATGAGGTCTCACGTTCAAATTTCAGTAAAGACAAAAAACACTAGGTGATTTCACCTCATCTGACTAAACTTTAGTGAACAGAGCTTCTCGGTAGTAGGTACCCGGTGATATAGTATGTAAGCTCAGACACCACCGTTATCAACGACAAAATGTCAAAAATATGGACCATGATTAAACATTTAATTTTTGGAATTGGTAGAACTTGATATATGCTTGATCACGTGACCAAATATAATCACAAGGTCTTAAATTTAAATTCCAATAGCGGCAAAACACAATAGGTGATTTATTCTATCTGCCTCCGAATTTTCACTAAAAAAATTGCGAACACCACGGGGACTCAACATTTTTAGTATATAGATATAAATTTTTTTTACCCTTATATACATAATGTAATTGATGGGCGCGAGGTTTCAAATGGACTTCTTCCGCCTCCCTAGCTTCGCCCCAGGTAGGTACTGGTGGAGAGCACAAGCTGACCACATCATCCGTACAAAAAAACACACACCACTACATTAGAGTATCATCAAACATTGGGTAAATGAACTTACAACTTGTTGAACGGAAAAGCAGCGACGGCCTAAAGCAGAGAGGGGAGGGAAACTGAGGAACTTCAGGATTATTTAGCCTCTAGTCTCAACAATTCAATCATGTTCCCTAAGGGACAATTATGTTTGGATTAGAATTCGGTTTCGCTTTTGTTTCGATTTATATGTTACTTAATATTAATGTGCTTTTCCGATGAAAATATTGATTGAAGAAAAACTGAAATAACCCAGAAGACCAAAGCCAAAACGACATAGTTTGAGTTGATCTATTTTGGTTTTCAATTAAAAGATTGACAATATTTGATTTGGTTAGCTATTTAAGAAAAAAATCAACCCCAACGCCAATTTTTTTTATTTCATATAAATATTGATGGTGCTTGCTTGAATTTCATGCTCATCTATATTTAGGAGTGATTTAGTTATTATTTCAATCATTAAGGCAAGATAAATCTGAAAACATATTTTGATACGAAAGTAAATCATCGTAATGTCTGGTAGTGAAATTTTTACATATCAATTTTTTTGGTTAACTAATTACACTACTAGAAATCAGGCATTTAGAGACCAAACAGTAGCGACCAAAGTTGGTCTGCCAAAAAAAGCGACCAATTTTGGTCGCTAACATAGACGAAAAAAATGAAAAAAAAACTTAAATAAAATAGCGACCAAAATAGGTCGCCAGTTGGTCGCTTAAGTGTTCAACATTTTGACCGGACTGGTCAAACAAATCCGGTCAAAGAAAATTCAAAAATGGCGACCAACTTTGGTCGCTAAACTGGACCCACGTTCAATATTAGCGACCAAAGTTGGTCGCCTAGGGAAGGGAAATTTTCTGGGGACATAAGCGACCAAAGTTGGTCGCCTTTCTTGAATATTAAATTAAATCAGAAATTAAATTGGCGACCAATTTTGGTCGCTTACTGGAAGGAATTTTATGGTGACATGAGCGACCAAAGTTGGTCGCTTCCATGAATATTAAATTAAATCAGAATTTAATTTAGCGACCAACTTTGGTCGCCAACAGAAAGGTATATATATATTGGCGACCAAAGTTGGTCGCTTTCTTGTTAATATTTTACCAAAGTGTATAAATATATTACTAAT
>MCJB01052997.1:6123-27312 GCA_002018475.1 Nicotiana obtusifolia
GGGGGGGGCGCAAGTTAATGGTGTTACATTTTCGGCAGCAAAAAAGACGAAGGTATCAGTAACCCACAGTAAGAGACTCCGGGAAGTCGCTGAGATAACTTTCACGTAGGAAGACGTAGATGGACTGCTTTTGCCGCACAACAATGCCTTGGTAATCTCTTTAAATGTCTTAGATTTTAAAATTAAACGTATTTTGGTGGACCCAGGAAGTTCGGCCAATATTATCCAGCGGAGAGTGCTGGAACAAGCCAAGCTGACCGGAAGTATCATTCCGGCCACAAAACTCTTCGCCTGGTTCAATCTTGCAAGCGTGAAAACCCAAAGAGAGATCCTGCTGCTCATGAATGCCGAGGGGGTGATGAAGACGGCCCTTTTTTGAGGTAGTAGACAACGATATGGGCTATAATATTATCTTGGGGAGACCATAGTTGCACGAGATGAAGGCAGTGCCGTCAACATATCATCAATTGCTGAAGTTCCCGACTCCTGAGGGAATTAAACAAATAAGAGGAGACCAACCGGCTGTAAGGGAGATGAACGCAATCTCAGTTTTCAGTAGCAAAGAGAAGGAGCATGCATCATAGCAATTACTGAAACCGGTGCCTGCTCCCGAGCCGAATGAAGTCAACTAGGGGGAGGAATCGTCGGAATCCTACCAAGTACCACAATATTTCCAGGTACCAGAAGAAATGGACACAACAAAATCCACAGCGGAAGAACCTGAGCAAGTCGCATTGTTCGAAAAATTCTAGGAGAGGAAGTTTTACTTGGGGACAGGATTAAACCCCACGCTCAGGTTTGGATTTATTGAATTTCTTAAATTTAAGGTTGATTGTTTTGCGTGGTTACATGCGGATATGACAGGTATCTCCGGAAGTGGCCGTGTACAAACTAAGTTTGGATCTTAACATCCCTCCGGTAAGGCAGAAAAAACGTCTTATCGCCGAGGTCAGAAACAAATTCGTCAAAGAAGAGGTAACTCGTTTGCTTGATATCGGTTCAATCCGAGAGGTAAAGTGTCCTGACTGGCTAGCTAACGTAGTAGTAGTTCCAAAGAAGAATATTAAATTCGCATGCGCGTAGACTATAAAGATTTAAATAAGGCATTCCCAAAAGACTCATTCCCATTGCAAACATTGATCAAATGATATATGCGACGACCGGGCATGAGTTAATTAGTTTTCTCGATGCTTACTCCGGGTACAATCAAATCAAGATGAGCCCGGAGGATCAGGAAAAAACTTCGTTCATAACGAACTTCAGAACATATTGTTATAATGTGATGCCTTTCGAGCTAAAAAATATCGGGGCCACTTATCGGCAGCTCGTAAACAAAATGTTCGAGAAACAAATAGGGAAAATCATGAAAGTTTACATAGATGACATGTTGGTTAAGTCTTTGAATGCAGGTGGTCATCTTAAATACTTGCAAGAAATCTTTGACATCCTAAGAAAGTACAAAATGAAGCTTAACCCCGAGAAGTGTGCATTCGGGGTCAGCTCCAGTAAGTTCTTGGGATTCCTGGTGTCACAAAAAGGGATCGAGGTTAACCCCGACAAAATTAAAGCAATCAAGACATCTCGGATCAGCTATCAAGCGTGAAAAAGGTTCAAAGGTTGACAAGGAGACTGGCAACTTTGAGCAGATTCATTTCCAAGTCTTCGGAGAAATGCCATCATTTCTTTTCACTACTCAAAAAGAAGAACAACTTTGAATGGACTTCGGAATATCAACAGGCTTTGAAAGATTTGAAAAAGTATTTGTCAAGTCCTCCATTACTGTCAAAACCAGAGAAAGACGAACAACTAGATCTACTTAGCGGTAAATGCCGTTTTAGCTCGTGAGGACGAAGATACACAATCTCCTATATATTATGTTAGTAAAATGTTAATGGGAGCGGAAACTCGCTACCCACATCTGGAAAAATTGGCCTTAGCTCTCATAGTCACAGCTCGAAAGCTTAGGCATTATTTCCAATGTCATCCGATAGCTGTGGTGACCACTTTTCCCCAGCGGATATTCTTTATAAACCTGAACTTTCAGGTAGGCTGGCCAAGTGGGCAGTCAAAATGAGTGAATTTGACATAGAATATAAACCTAGGATTGTGATTTAGTCACAAGTTTTGGCCGACTTTGTGGTTGATTTCAGTCCAGGATTGTTACCTTTGGCTACCAAAGAAGCAGTGATGGTGTCAGAATCAACATCAGGAGTTTGGACCTTGTTCACGAACGGAGCTTCCAAAACGAAGGGGTCCGGGCTCGGCATAGTGCTAGCCACACCCTCGGAAGAAACCCAGCAGAGTATGAAGCTTTGATTATAGGATTCGAGCTGGCCCAGGGACTAGACTCCGAGGTAATAGAAATTAAATGGGACTCCCAGTTGGTAGTAAATCAGGTTTACAGGATCTTCGAAGCCAAAGAGGAACACATGCAACAATATGTAGTGAAAGTCTAGGCTCTGCTCGCTCGATTCAGGGAATGGTAAATTATGCACATCCCGAGGGAAGAGAATGAAAAGCAGATGTACTAGCCAATCTTGGATCGTCCATGGAAATGAAGGGATCGGACTCCGGTATGGTCGTACAACTTATGCATTCGGTAACGTAGATAGCTATTACGAGGTAAACGTGACCAATTTGGTCTGGGACTGAAGAAATGAGATCATTGACTATCTCGAGCATAGAAAATTGCCTGAAGATCCCAAGGCATCTCGGGCGCTTTGCACTAAAGTAGCTCGATATAGCTTCAAGGGAGAACAATTGTATAGAAGATCATTCCAAGTCCTGTTGGACCGATGTTTGGGAGCTTTCGGGGCTAACTATGTTATGCGAGAAGTCCACTAAAGGTTCTGCGGAAATCACTCAGGCGCGAATTCCTTAGTGTTAAAATTAATTAGGGCATGATACTACGCGCCCTGGATAGAACAAAACGCCAAGGCTTATGTTCAAAAATATGGTAAATGTCAATGCTACGCACCGTTGGTACATCAACCAGCAGAGCCGCTACACTCAGTTTTTTCATCATGGCTGTTCATGAAGTAGGGGATGGATATAGTCGGTCCACTGGCCCTTGGCAAGGTAAGATTTTTTTTTGATTTTGACTGTCGATTTTTCTAAGTGAGTTGAAGCAGGTCCTTATCAGAAGATCGGCGAATGCGAAGTGGTAGATTTCTTGTGGGAGAATATAATTTGCAGATTCAGGATACCAAAAGAGATAGCCTGCGACAACGGGCCACAATTTATAGGTGCAAAGGTCATAAAATTCCTTAAAGACTTAAAAATCAAAAGGATCACATCGTCATCCTATCATTCGAGCACAAATGGTCGAGCAGAATCAACAAACAAGGTGATTATACAAAATATCAAAAACAGATTGGAAGCAGCCAAAGGCAAATGGCCCGAAGAGCTACCAGGAGTACTATGGGGGTATCGAACAGCGGCCAAATTAAGCAAGGGAAAAACTCATTTTTCTCTTGTGTACGGAGCAGAAGGCCTGATCCCGGTGGAAGTAGGATAACCTACTCTGAGATATTTTCGGGCGGATGAAGAAACAAACAATGAAGCATTGTTAGGGAGTTGCTCGACGAATGCAGGGACTTGGCGTATATAAGGATGGCAACCCAAAAGCAGATAATGGAAAGATATTACAATCAAAGAGCCAACCTCCGTTATTTCAAAGTAGAGGACTTGGTTTTAAGAAAAGTAACTCAGAACACCTGGGAGCTCATGCAGGAAAGCTAGATCCAAAATGGGAAGGCCCCTACCGAGTTTCAACTATTACCGGGAAAGTGTCATGCGAATTGATTGCTATCGAACTGAAGATTATCTAACCATTGACTAGTGGAATCCTCAAAGGTGCAAAACTTCCAGCGCTCAAATTCATATTCTTCGCATTCGAACACTGGAGGGAATGATATGAGAATACGGCAACAACGACTGCCACATCGATCGGGAACACGAAATCCGGAAATAAAGTTGTATCATCGGGATCGGGGACTGCGCGGACAGCCCCATAAAAACAAGATGTGCAAGTTAGCCATATGTAATGGTAATTTTTTTAGCATAACGAATGATTATGTACTTTTAAAAATGAAAGGAATAAGTAAAGTCCTTTTATTTTTATCTTGTTTCTTGTCCTATCGATGAATTAATTTTATCATTTGAAAGTTAAACAAGTACTTCAAATGCTAGTGCCGCAATGAACAGGAGACGTCCTCTTCAAGAGCACCGTAAACATAAGAGGGACCTCTCTTATGAAACCGTCACGGTAAAGGGTTGATTCTGGAAGAATTTATGCCAGGAAACCAGATGCTATCGGGGAGAAATATACCCGAAGCCTTACATAATTCGACGCAAAGAGAAAAACTTGCGCAATACTTAAACAAAAAATATGCAAAGAGAAAAACATGCACGATAATTAAATGAAAAGATGCTTCTATTCACAATAAACGTGCCAAACAGCACAAGTACAAAGATATGGGAAAGAAAAGAAAGCAAAAACTAAGCTACTGCATCTTCGGAACCCGAAGGAAGAGAAGCATCTGCACCCAGGAGAAGTGGGTGGATCCACCGCCGGCTCAATATCTTGGCCTTCACCATTTTGGCCTTCAACATCATCACCTTCTAGTTCTTCTTTAGTTCCCAAGAACTCAGAACCGGAACCAGAAGAGTTGGTAACATCAGGCCGGATCGAAAGACCCCTTTAAGCAGCTGACTCCAGCTCATGGGCCTTAGCAATTTCGGCATCAAAGTCAATGACGCCCGCTTTGGCCTCTTTCAAGGTTTTTCTCCTCATGTTATACATAAAATATATTTTTTCAACAATGAGGGAAGCCGCTCGGTGCTGAAGTTCTTCTTTAAGTTGGTCAACCTCGGCAGAAAGGTTATCCCGCTCGGATCTCGTGGCCTAGAGGCTGACATCAAGGTCACAGACAGTGGAGCTGAAAACTTTATTGTGCTCTATGAACCTCTTATGCCTCGTTCCCAACCGGGCATACTTCTTCTCGGCAGCAGTAACTTCTTCAATTTTGGAGTTTAAGGCTGCCTCCAAATTATTCAATCTTTCAACAGAGGCAACCTTATTATCAGATGCAACAAGAACGACATTATGGACTTCAACTCATTTGGCCCTAGCCTCTTCGAATTGTACCCTTAACAGGGCAGCTTCTTAGCCAATGGTCACTACCTCTTTCTCGCTTTGTTGCAACCGAGCCTCCAACTCAACCGCCTTAGCAGCTCGTGCTTCCAATTCCGGGAGACGAGCAACAAGTTTGTCTCGCTCGGCTAACCATTGATCCTGCTCGGAGGTGAGTTCCTCCTTATCAAGAATCAACCTTTGAAGGCCTTGGAATCAAGAAAGTTAGCCTGCAAAACAGAAATACAAACTAAAAAACTTGCCATAACAAAGATAGAAAAAACAACAGAGGAAACAAAGCTTGTATCGCTACTGCGTTGTGCATAGTGTTGTTCAATAAACACTCTCCCGATAGAGATCATATTTTATTCCTATCTTTTTCTAAAGCTAGAGGCTTCAGATAATTAGCAAGTTCCACCGGCTGGGATAGCAGATGGCATCCGATAGAAATCGAGAGCGAGACGCTCCTCTTCCTTTGGGGATCATCGGAGGGGGCAGAATAATTGTGCCCCAAATTCCCATGAACTGGGGATTGGGGAAGAAGGACATCCTCTTCTCGGACAACTGCAACTGGTGGAGATGATATAGCAGTTGTTGGTGACGAAGGCAGAGTTGCTGAAGAAGGAGATGAAGCTAATGGCGTTGTAGGTAGAGAAGCAGCTGCGGCAACTGCAGTGCTAGTTGTTGGTTGCTCATCAACCGAGGACGGGAGATGCCTGGTACCCAACCTCACAGTACCGAGAATAATGACTGGGACTCGGAAGCGAGAATTGGCATCTTCCACTATATTATACTCCTCAAAGTGCCGAGGCGTCGTCCTCGGTTGGCGTAACCAACTCAACAGATTGAGCATTCTGTTGAGCTGATGAAGGTCGTCGTCTTCTACGTAGAGAGGCCCCCTCATCATTGGCTCCTCCATCATCGTCGATCATCATGGTGTCTATGCCCGGCTCAGGTGCAGCGCTCATCACCACAACATCCGAGGATGGTTCGGGCGCTGCACTTTTTGCCTTTTTATTTTTTTCCTTGGCCGCGGAGGAGCTTCGCCTTTTTTGTTGCTTGCTCTCCGGCCGGGGAGTCTAAGAAGAAGTACTTGCACCGGAAGCAGGACTGACTACACTCGTTCGGGAAAAGGCTTCCTGCAACAACCTCGCCACATCTAAGGGATCAGCCAAAACATCCTCCGAGGGGACGGTAACTAAGCCCTAGGGTAAACCTGAATTCAACAGGAGAGAAAGGTTAATCAATTTTCCTATACAAAAAGTAAAAACAAGATGAGTGTGACCTACCATGATTTTTGGCCTTCCACCCATATTTAAAGGCCAGTTCTTTCCACGCGCAGGTCTCGGGCGTAGTGACATCTAAAATCTTTTGGACCCAGTGGTCCAAGCCTTCAACCCTAGCGGTGTCCCCTGAGTTGCTAATCATTAAAGAAGAAGGATCAGTAACAGCGTGGGGCAATCTTTAATTGGAAGAAAAGATGGACAGTGAACTTACAAGTATGGTTCCATGTTCCGGAAAGGATGGAGTCGTGGCAGAAATGATATCCTTAGTGGCAACTGCAACGAACCGTTCCATCCATCCACAGTCATTGTCATCATCCATGCTGGTTAGCAAAGCATAGTAGCCAAGTTTGCTGAAATTTATCATCCCCTCCAGAAAATCTTGGGGGAATAAAGGTTCATTGGTCGAGCCAGGAATAGTTCTTCTCTCGTCTCCTGGCATAGATGCTGAAGACAAGTAATTGTCTTCCACACAGAAGGACTTACCTGTGCCAGGCATTCCTGGTAACAGATGCAAAACTCTATGATAAACGGAGTCAAGCTCCCCGCTTAAACAAAATGTGCCCAAAGTGAAGGGATACATGTAAACATACGTGAAACCCTTCTTGGGTAAGGTTATCCGCTCCGCCAGGTTAGGAGCGATGATGTTTAAATCATGAAAACAACAGTCTTCCTTTACAGCAGAAATGCTGGAAAGGCGGATGGAAGAAGGATACACGCCAACAACCTATGTGCGAGGGTTGGCGGAAGGATACTTCTCTTCGAAGTCCTTAGTTGTGATGAGTTTTCTTAGAATAATGGTGTTCACCGTAGGAGGAGCAGCATCATCAACACTATTTTTGTTCTTTGAGGACTGGGATCTCTGGAAGAGGAGGCCATTGTTATCAGAAAGGAGAAAAGGTTTTTTCTTAAAAAGTAGATTAGAGAAAGTTGAAGACAAGTATGAGTTGAGTAAAAAGAGTTTGGAAAGTTATGAAGTGTAAATGAAGAAGGTTGATGTGTATAAGTAAAGGAATTAACGGCTAATATCGTGTCCATGATTACCTTGAGAACCGGCGAAAATGCTGCTGAATCAGGGATGACGCGAGTTCGAGACATTAAATGCGGACAGACGTGCGTCTAATCAACCGTTAGAAACTTTTCAGAGGGGTCAGAAAATTTTCCGCCAAGAAATGTATCTTTACCAACTTTCCGGTGACACAAGAATATGCCACCGGAAAGTAAGGGGACTATCTGTATATGGTAAATCATATTAAATGCTTGCATGATAAAGCCACATGTGGAGCCGAAGACGGAAAGGCAATGATCTCGCTTGTTACCGCAGAGAATGGTGCCCATAAAGGTGAAATAAATTTTTGCCACCAGGTAGGTAATATTTAATGGAGAATAGTCTATAGTGTTAAGTATATGGTCTGTTACAGAGAATGTGGCATTAATTGCCTACCGTTACACATTCTTCAATATCTCTCATAATTGTCATTTAAGAGGGATTTGATTCTACGACCTTGTTCCCTAGGTGCCACTATAAATAGTGAGCTCTACAACCATTGTAACGGGACACGAATTTTCTGATAAATATATATTATACTCTGTTAAAAGCTTAATGCTATATTATTTTCTTGCTTATTAATACTGTCACTATTGCCTCCGGAAGTTCTACTCCCGGAACCGGGATTTCTGATGTTTTATCTCGATTTCAACGCTAAGTCCTAAATTCTTATTTAATTTATTTATCATTTACTTGTCTATAAACCACGTATAAATTCAATTGTACCGTTTTACGGGTAAACATCCCTAAGCATAATATAAATCCCTTTTCAGATTTTCGTTTAAATAGAAAAATGTTTATCTTTAGAACTTCTAAATAGCTAATTCATTCATTTTTAATTTCTGCCAATTATAAATTAACTATAGAATTTCTGAAACTCTTTTTCCAAATTCTAGTAATTATATTCTAATTATGTTTGTGATTTGATATTAATTTATCGAAATGGACTAATTAAACTTATATGCACTAAAGTGCAAGATTTTTTTGCTCTATTAGTGTATTCGATACAAGTTATAGCAGGTAACTTAGCATTTTATTTTTTCATCAATTAGGATTACTATATATAGGATACTTGTTGTCGTACGTCATCTTAATCTTATGATGTTAAAAAATTATACATCGTTAGTATATAGAAATTAAATTCTATTGAACTAGCTAGACAGGGGTCTCGATCATAAGCTGCTATCCCATACATAAGTTCATCAATAACAATCATCAATTTTTATGAAATAACCACGAATAGAGTACAAACAGGACGTTAGCTGCCAGTCTGCTAGACCAAATAAATTCCCTTTTTAAGGCTGCAGTTATAACCCAAGAGATGAAGAGAACCAATTAGGCTAAACTAGGTAAAAAGCATGAGAAGCCAGAAAAGTATATAGTATAGTGTCTATGGACTTTTGGTTCACTTATTGGAATCTGTAGTTAAAGACGAATAGCAGAAAACTGATTATTTAGGCCAAAAAGAGAGCCTTGAACCAGTGCCCACTTTACTAGAAAGCTTTAGGTCATTTTCTTGTTATATAGGCACCAAAGCTCTTGGGATACTTCCAATTGGAGCAACTTAAAAGTTAAATTTTTCATTTGCTTGACAGTAGTAGAAAAGTATTAATAGCTGCTTTAATTTCATTGGCTCATTCTCTTTTTCTTTTTATTTTTTCTTTTTATTAATACAAAATATATTATTTTTACTCTTCAGTGATTTTTGATGGGTCCGTGGGATCGGTGTATGTATGCACTGGATATTGCCTCGTGTGATAGCAACTTTTCCAAAGAAGAAATTAAAATTGGGCCACTCCAAAAGGCAAATCTGCACGTTCTAAAAGTTGTGACTTAAAGTTTGTAGCTTTACATATAGTCTGTTACTTTTTTTCTTTTTTCTGCTTGGTGTACTATCTATAAAGAAACTAACTAGGAATCTCTACGTTGTTCTTGTTCTATATGCGCATCTTTGAGCTGTGGGAGCACTTATAAATGAACCCAACTAATGCCCCTAGGCCCTAGTTTACATTAAAATGATTTTCATTACTGCCTAACATAAGACTAACTTTAGGACTACACTCTACTAGTGGACTAAACATGCTCTTAATTCTCAAAATGTTGGAAGTGATTGACACTACAAAATGAAAGGACCAGTTTAATTAAAAATAAGAAAAAGTAAAAGAAGAAAAGCCACCAACTTGGAGGGGGCATACGCGGATCTAATTTTATTGGTTCACGTAAATTTAGTAATTTTTATTTAAACTTTATATTTATATTAAAAATTTATTAAATATTTGTCTATTTTGATTTGGTCATCGTAAGAATAAATTTTAAATTTTGACTTCGCTTCTATTGGTCGGGAGTAGTATGGGGGTGGGGGCGTTGGGCCAATGAGAATTAACAAAAGGATAGGGAAGAAAATGACCGAGCTAATACCTGTTGGCATCTACGCAGCAGCCAGTTTCTTGAATATCTTTTACAGATCAGCAGCACATGATACCTTTATATTTTTAATAGAAAATGCAACTTTATGATTTGTGGGTTACACGCAATGCCATTACACTTTTCCAAACTTTTTTAACAGGTCTCGATCCCACACAGTGAAGCTTACAGTTTTTCATATTTTCCTCTTAAAAAATAAAATAAAGCCAACAATTAATTTTGCCATTTGAATTAATGTGGTCCTTGTGAAGAGACAGACATTCTTTCAGCTCTTATATATGCTCTCTCCATCTAAGTTTATTCGTCCATTATATTAAAAACTAGATATTCATTTTTTTTTTCCAATTTGAAAATCTAAGAGATGATTTTTTATTTTATACATATTTTACCCTTCTTATTTAGTGCTACTTATTTTGAATTCATTTTTAACATATAATAAATAGAGGCAATATAGTAAATTTATCATATTATTTATTGTTTCTTAAGGAGAATGTTAAAATCAATAGACTTTGAGGGAGGAATACTTTGTTTAGTAACGCTTCCTTAAGTCTGTCGCAATTCTGCTTAGGTCTCCTTTTATTTTAACAAAGTTTTTTCACATACATATTTCCTCTAAGTAGTGGCTTTTGTTTTAGAGCTTGCAAAGTTCAGTCTTTGAAAATAAGTGTTTGTTTGAGTTGTTTTTGCACAAAAAAGAAAAAACATATTTAAAAAAGTTCAAACTCAGTTTTCAAAATTTTCAAAAGAAAAGTTCTAGTTTTTGGGTTTTCGTAATATTTGAAAACTGAATTTAAAACTCTTCAAAAAGCAGCCCGAACAACACTTTTGGCGAATGTTCAAAATAAAATCAGTTTTTGCAAATTCTTAAACAAACGCCGAGCGGAATGGTGGATGAGGCGGCGAAGGGGCTATATAGTGACTTTGGTCATCTCTGTTTCTTAATTTTCGTATTGTTTTTTGAGATTTTTTTTTTCACCTGGTATTCGATACTATATTAAGATCTCGACTAATTCAAATTCAAAGGGTAAAATCGGCATCTCAACTCTTCTAGAGCTGATAATAGAAACTAACGCGCGTCTAACGATAAAAAGTGTCAATGTAATGAAACATTGAAGTAGAGGAACTTCTTAGATGCTTGTTAAACAATATGAAAGGTCTATTAAAATCTATAGACTATGATACAGGTTTAAGTAATTGACTCTACCTTCTTTTTTTACTCAACGGAGCTATAGACCTATAGTAAATCCTATAACTTCCATTTAATTCGATTTAAAAGTTGTTTAATTTAATGATGGCTCCAACCTTCCACTCAATCTTTATATTAAAGAGATTGTTCATCATTGGCAAAGTAACAATTGCTCTTGTCTTGATCAACCCAACATGTACTAATTCATTCAATGGATAAATAATTATATAAAAACCCACAAAAGGACATTTTGCAGACCATATCACCAATTACATCAAAGAGAATTGGCACTTTAATTTTAGGACTTCGCGAGTGGTGCAATAAAATATATATAATGGCAAGTGGAAAATATTTACACAGCTTGTGGTCTCAACATAGAGTATCAGCAGAATTAAGACCTCCCTAAACTATATGAGTTCAATGCTAATCATTGTTAATCATGTTAACATTAGCTAGAGTCATTTATATATGCTATACATGGAAGGTATCCTTAAACATTAATTAACCACTAATGATGTCTTAATAGACTGGACCATATATATAAATCTCCACTAACTCCCATCAGTAGTACTTATTTATATAGAGCGATTATCAATCTTGAGTATTGACAATACCAGTTGTTAATTAGTTATTCTTGTAAATGATGACTGATGACTATGATAATTAATTAGGTAGGGCCAAATGTGTGTCAACTTCAACTACTAATTAGGGGACGACTTCAAAATCTGGTTCACCTTTGTCATTGTACTAATTAATTAAGTAACAACCCTCATGCAATTTTCGGTAAATCATATATAGTATATAAAATATTTTTTTTCTATACATACATAAAATCTAAAACAATTTTAAATACTTGTTGCGAAAATTCTTTTTTTAGCTTCCATTGCTTCTAAGTAGCAATGTTATGTGGTACTTTTCACTCAGCTAATGGTTAAACGAGTTTAAGTAATATTCACCATTAGGGTAAATAATGTTAAACATTATTAGCTACGTTACTAAAAGGATAACTTACGTATAAACCTCCTTAAAATATAAAAATTGTAAATTTGAAACTAGGACATGTTATTACCTACTATAACATGTAAAGATATCTGATAGTGTAAGAAATATTTTATACTATTACGTCACCTCAAATGATATTTATATGTAAGTGTCCTTAAATTAAAATATAAGATTTAAAATCGTAAAACTAAAGTAGATTATCTGCTACAATAGATAAATATAAAAAATTAGTATATATACAAGCTAAACTCATGAATTTAGCACCCGCATGCATGTTGCAGCAACTTAGCTTTGCCAGTTGCAACCACAGAAAGAAGGAAGAGAGAGGAAAACTTGGATTCTGAATTACTAGTATAGCTTTTGCCTTTCGTGAAAGTGGGAAAGAAACTCCTTTTCTAAAGGACTTGATGGTGATACAAACCGGATCCTCCATTAAAAGCCAACAGAATGCTCCTATTTTATTCACCACTTACACATCCACTCAATTGTTGACATGTCACACACTAAAAGCATTCAACTAAAGTTAAATTGAGTCAATAGTCTCGATTCTCCTACAAGTGACAACCTAATTGGGAAGAACTTGCTTTAGGTAACGGAAGCTTTCTAATTACTTGTTGTGCAAGTTTCTGCCATGTCGAAGGTCCAACAACATGGCATAGAATATGGACTAATATTGTGCGTGGGAAAAAGATTATTACTTGTCAAAAGTTGATGAAAGTCATTTAGAAACTAATTTAATCCTCTTTTTTCCCTTCAAAGTCACCTCGTGACATTTATCACTGGACCTAACGTCACAATCATCAACTATTTCTTTTACTATATATCCATGCAATTTCGACTAACTATGTGCAGATTCAGTGTTTCGAGTACAAATATTTCACTTCATTCTTGAGTTTAGGTCCCGTTACTTTTTGGTGGGACTAAATATACTTTTTGGTACTCATGCACTTGGAGTATTTTTTTTCCAGGTAAGTCTGCAAAATGTGGAGAGTCCAAAAACCAACAAACCAAAGGCGGATCTAGAATTTTTAGAACATGTACCATTAATAAAACAGTAAATCCGCCCTTGCAACCAACCAACAACAACAAACATGTCTCGGTCCCAAGCAAGCAAGAAATGAATAAAATTTCAATTAATTGAAGGCGAATTCTTTCCTATATTTCAGTCATGAGTGAGATGGTTCATCGCACGAAGAAAAAGCATGTGCATATCTTAATGATCTCTAACTCAGTCATGAGTGATGGTTCGTACATCTTACGTGCAACTTTTGACGATCTCATCTCTACCAATATACATCCCACTGTCTTGTTCAAACATTAGAATAACTGTTAGAATGTCCCATATTAGTTGAGAAGACATATTGTAATGATCTTGAACAATTTTTATGTGAGTCAACTCAACTAATGAATGGCAATGTAACAAACAATAGCCCTTGGAAGCAAGAAGTGGAAAAAGGGAAATTTGATGTTTCCAACATAAGAGCCGACCACCATGTGCTGCAAAGCAAATATATATACATATATAGTCGAAGAAACTGAGTATGCATAGGGTTGTTATGACTTATGTGTAGTACCTAATTTAGGCCAGGCAAGGAATTGCCGACTGTGGGCACTTTCTTTTGTTGGTCTTGCTAGTGGCCGCATGGTCATTCTCCTGCTCATGCTTTTAGTTTGTTAACAACTTAACAAAAAAAGTAAAGTGGTGAAAGAGAGGTGCCCATTCGAGTAGGCCAAAAGCGAGAGACAATAGATGTAATAAACAATTCCACTCACTTTTAAGACTAAAACAGTTTTTTTGGTAGACAATCAATATCAAATCAGGCCCCGAAAACAAGTTTAAAAGGCATATGAAAGCCACAAATATTCCATTGATGGAGACGTTTACGAAATTGTTAAGCATTCTTAGTTTTGCATAATGACACTGTGATTCATTTCATTATCAGCAATCCATTCTAATATAGCGGTTTGATCGTTCTTTTGCTTATTAAATTTCAATTACTTTACATTATATCTTACGTTGTATCAAATCAATTCGTGCATCCTTAGAACTACGAACAAATTCAATTGTTACTCGGATTTTGGGGTAAACAGTTTGGCGCCCACCGTGGGGCTAAGGATATTAGTGAAATTTTTGATACAATTCTCTGTTACACACTATTTTACACTTGCTCTTTGCAGAATCTTCTGTTTTTCAGATTACAGCATAATCATGTCCCACTCACTCCCCGTCAACAACGAGTTTAACCACCAAGGCGAAAACAACGTTATGCCCGGAAACAAGGTCCCGATCGACGCCAACTCCCAAATAGCAGTCGTCACTGATCAGACCCCTGGCCCATCAAACAACGTTCGGGGGGAAATTACTCAGGGATTCAACGTAGTCGGAACCCCGGCGGAGCCAAAGCCATTTCTTCTCGAGGGGTAGCCCAACAAAACGAGCGAATCACAGCGCAACCAGACGAGAACGGTTCAGGAATCAACTCCGGGATTATCAAAATGCTCGAGGAGTTGACTAAATGGGTCGAGACGGGTGAAAAAAGAATCGAGGCTAACAACAAGAAGGTTGAAACGTATAATTCAAGGGTAGACCAGATACCGGGAGCCCCCCCGGTGTTGAAGGGTTTGGACTCGAAAAAGTTTGTGCAAAAACCTTTCCCGTCCAGCGCCGCTCCAAAACCGATTCCGAAAAAGTTTCGCATGCCCGAAATTCCTAAATATAACGGGACTTCGGATCCAAACGAGCACGTGATGGCTTACACCTGTTCTATAAAGGGAAACGACCTCGAAGACGATGAAATCGAGTCCGTCCTCCTGAAAAATTTTGGAGAGACCCTCTCCAAGGGAGCAATGACGTGGTATCACAACTTACCATCGAACTCCATTGATTCCTTTGCCATACTCGCTGATACCTTCGTAAAAGCCCATGCGGGCGCCTTCAAGGTTGAAATGAGAAAATCGGATCTATTCAAAGTTAGACAACGTGACAACGAAATGTTAAGAGAGTTCGTGTCTCGCTTTCAAATGGAGTGAATGGACCTGCCACCGGTTACAGATGATTGGGCCGTGCAAGCCTTTACTCAAGGGCACAATGCCAGAAGTTCTGCGGCATCTCAGCAACTCAAACAGAGCTTGATTGAGTACCCAGCCATCACTTGGGCAGACATTCATAACCGGTACCAGTCGAAGATCAGGGTAGAAGATGATCAGATCGGGGTTCCATCGGGCTCCTCCTACCTTATTAGAACTTTTGATCGATCTCTAAGAGATAACTATCGAGATCCAAGGTCGAACCGAGATAGACACCGGTCATACCCAGAAGATCGAAGGATTGTCCCGAGGGGGCACAAATCCCCGAGACAGGAAAGCAGGAACGACCTCAACCAAAGGAACAAGAGACCGTTGCCGAAAAACAACTTCGAGAGAAACAGTAACCGCCAACAAGCACCTCGATTGTCCGAATATAATTTTAATGTCGATTCGGCGACTCTTGTTTCAGAAATCGGACGCATCAAAGACACCAAATGGCCAAGGCCGTTACAAACGGACCCTGCCAAGAGAGACCCCAACCTTATATGCAAGTATCATGGCACTCATGGGCACAGAATGGAGGATTGCCGGCAGCTGAGAGAAGAAGTAGCCCGATTGCTCGAAAACAGGCATCTTCGGGAATTTTTAAGCGATCGAGCAAAAAACCACTACGAAAATAGGAACAGACCAGCAAATCAAGAAGAACCGTGACACACAATCAACATGATAATCGGGGGAGCAGATGCGCCTCAAGTACCGATGTTGAAACGCACCAAAATATCTATTACCCGAGAAAAACGTACTCGGGACTATGCAACAGAAGGAACTTTGTATTTTAGCGACAAGGATATCAAAGGTCTTACACAACCTCATAATGATGCACTGGTGATATCGATGCTAGTACATGATACCCGAGTGAAGCGCGTACTTATCGACCCCGGGAGCTCAGCCAACATAGTTCGATCTTGGGTCATTGAGCAACTAGGTCTGTCAAATAGATTATCTCCGAGGTCCGGGTCCTCAACGGTTTCAACATGGCTTCAGAAACAACCAAGGGTGAAATAACGCTGATGGTGAATATCGCTGGGACCATCAGGGCAACAAAATTTTGCGTAATCGAAGGCGATATGAGATATAACGCCTTGCTCGGGAGGCCTTGGATACATGATATCAAGGCCGTACCCTCAACCTTACATCAAATTTTGAAGTTTCCATCTGCCGAGGGAGTCATCACCGTCTACGGGGAACAACATGCAGCAAGAAAAATGTTCGCAGTGGAAGAAGCGGCACCGAAATCTACCGTTCCCCCACAGAAGGCTAAATAGCAATCAGAGAAACCGCCTTCAACAAATGGGGGTGAACAAGATCAGCTCGACGAAGATAGTTACGGGGTACCCCGATCGTTTGCTGCTCTGGATGAGTCCGACGCAACCAAGTCGACGGTCGAGGAGCTCGAACAAGTCTCGATCCGCAGCGACGCACCCGATCGAAAGGTATACCTGGGCTCGGGTTTAAGCTCCGAGCTCAGGTCCAAATTACTTACTTTCCTTTCAGCTAATGAAAATTCCTTTGCTTGGTCCCATTTAGACATGACAGGCATACCACCGGAAATTGCAACGCACAAGCTGAGTATCGACCCAAAATTCCGGCCGATCAAACAAAAAAGGAGACCTCAGTCTGAAGCTAAGCAGGCCTTCATCAAGGATGAGGTAACTAAACTCTTAAATATAGGGTCCATTCGAGAGGTCAAGTACCCATAATGGTTGGCTAATGTAGTTGTAGTCCCTAAAAAGGGAAACAAACTTAGGATGTGTATAGATTATAAAGACCTAAATAAAGCATGCCCCAAAGACTCCTTCCCTTTGCTCAACATCGATCGCATGATCGATGGTACTGCTGGCCACGAGACTCTTAGTTTTCTCGACGCCTATTCTGGGTACAACCAGATACAAATGGATAAGGATGACCAAGAAAAAACATCCTTCATCACTAAGTATGGCACTTATTGCTATAATGTGATGCCTTTCGGGCTTAAGAATGCAGGGGCGACATATCAACGCCTAGTAAATAAAATATTTGAAAAACAACTAGGTAAAACGATGGAAGTTTATATCGATGACATGTTGGTTAAGTCCCTGCGAGCAGAGGACCATTTACGTCATTTGCAGGAAACGTTTGATGTTCTGAAGAAATACAACATGAAATTGAATCCGGAGAAATGCGCGTTCGGAGTGGGCTCTGGGAAGTTCCTTGGGTTTTTGGTCTTGATCCGGGGAATAGAAATCAACCCTGACAAAATCAAGGCCATCGAAGACATAACGGTCGTCGACAGCGTCAAGGCCGTACAGAAATTAACAGGCCGGATTGCAGCTTTGGGCCGATTTATATCGAGATCGTCGGACAGGAGTCATCGATTCTTCAATTTGATTAAAAAAGAACGAATTCTCATGGGGACCGGAGTGCCAACATGCATTGGAGGAACTAAAAAGGTATCTTTCTAGCCCGCCTTTACTACATACACCGAAAACAGGCGAACAACTATACCTTTACCTCGTTGTATCGGAGATAGCAGTGAGCGGGGTCCTGGTCCGAGAAGAACAAGGTATGCAATTTTCCATTTATTACGTTAGTAGGACATTAGGGGAAGCTGAGACCAGGTACCCACACTTAGAAAAACTAGCACTCGCTTTACTGAGTGCCTCTAGGAAATTGAAACCATATTTTCAATGTCACCCAATATGCGTGGTGACAACATACCCCCTTAGAAATATTATGCATAAACCCGAGCTGTCGGGTCGATTGGCCAAGTGGGCCATCGAGATCAGTGGGTACGATATCGAGTATCGACCTCGAACCTCGATAAAATCTCAGGTATTGGCCGATTTTGTCGCCGACTTCACACCGTCGCTCATCCCCGAAGTCGAGAAAGAACTCATGGCTAAATCGGGGACTCCTCCGGGAGTGTGGACTCTGTTCACAGAAAGTGCCTCAAATTCAAAAAGGTCGGGGCTAGGCATCGTACTCAAGCCCCCGACCCGGAACACGATTAGACAATCTATTAGGACTATAAAACTGACTAACAATGAGGCCGAATATGAGGCTATGATCGCAGGTCTAGAATTGGCCAAAAACCTTGGAGCAGAAATAATCGAGGCCAAATGCGACTCCCTCCTTGTTGTCAACCAAGTGAATAGAACGTTCGAAATCAGGGAAGGACGTATGCAAAGGTATGTGGATAAACTTCAGGTCACGTTACACAAGTTTAAGGAGTGGACCCTACAACACATACCTCGTGAACAAAACAGCGAAGCCGATACCCTCGCCAACTTAGGCTCATCGGTCGAAGACGAAGAAATTGATTCCGAAAAAGTCGTGCAGTTGTTAAGGTCGGTGGTGGAGAGTATCTCAGCTCTGGTAAATTGCCGTCCGATCCCAAAGAATCGAGAGCGCTTCGCACGAAGGCGGCCCGATTTTGTCTGGCCGATGATGGAACTCTGTGTAGAAGGACCTTCGAAGGACCTCTAGCTATATGTCTCGGACCGGGAGACACTGAATACATTTTGAAAGAAATACACGAAGGAGCTTGTGGCAATCACTCTGGCTCCGATTCATTAGTTCGAAAGGTAATTCGGGCCGACTATTACTGGAACCACATGGAGAAGGATGCAAAAGAATTCGTACGCAAATGCAGTGGGTGTCAAAGGCATGCACCGATCATCCACCAACCTGCAGAAACATTACATTCAGTCATATCGCCATGACCGTTTATGAAGTGGGGGATGGACATTGTAGGTCCCCTCCCTCAAGCACCAGGTAAAGCTCAATTTATCCTTTTTATGACTGACTATTTTTCTAAGTGGTGGAAGCACAGTCTTACAAGAAGGTCAGAGAAAAAGAGGTAATCGACTTCATATGGGACCATATTGTCTGTCGATTCGGGATGCCGTCAGAAATTGTATGCGACAACGGAAAACAATTCATCGGCAGCAAGATAACCAAGTTCTTCGAAGACAACAAAATCAAGAGGATATTGTCAACCCTATATCATCCCAGTGGCAATGGCCAAGCAGAATCGACCAACAAAACCATAATCCAAAACTTGAAGAAAAGGCTAGCCGATGCTAAAGGAAAATGGAGGGAAATGTTACCCGAAGTCCTGTGGGCATACCGAACAACCGAAAGAACTAGTACCTGAGCCACCCCGTTTTCCCTAGTATATGGCACCGAAGCATTGATACCGGTCGAGGTAGGCGAACCGAGCATCAGGCTTCAACACGCAACCGAAGAATCCAACCGGGAGGCTATGAATATTAGTCTGGAACTCTTAGATGAAAGAAGAGAAGCCGCTCTAGTCCGAATGGCAGCTCAGAAACAAAGAATCGAGAGGTACTATAATCGGAGAGCTCGTCTCCTATACTTCAGTGCGGGGGACTTGGTACTTAGGAGAATCACGCCCAATACCCGGGACCCCAACGAAGGAAAATTGGGACCGAACTGGGAAGGTCCCTATGTTGTATTGAAGGTCACCGGGAAGGGGTCTTACAAGCTCGGGACTATGGATGGTAAGTCGCTACCGAATAATTGGAATGTGGGCCACTTGAAGCGATACTATTGTTAAGGTAACTTACTTCGCCTTTTACCTTCTTTTTATTTTGTTTATCGGCACTGACACATGTAGGATAGGCCGATATCAAGCAAGTCAACACAAGGTATTAGGGCAGAAAGCACGCGTTGCACTCTTTTTCCCTTCGACCGGTTTTGTCCCAAATTGGGTTTTACGGCAAGGTTTTTAATGAGGCAACCGTATGTCGTGCTAACATAGATTAATCATTCATCGGAACTCACAAGTCTTATGTTAAAACTCTAATGATGTTTCATCTACTCACTTCGATTTCGAGGGGGCTACATAAAGATCGCTAGGAATTGATGTAAGGGTCAAACGGTCAGAAGAGCCGTACCCAAGTAGATCGATCTGATCCCCCTCCGTCAAATGAAGATGTACAAGCACATTAATATTAACAAAGTCATTTGGCACCTACATTGTATTCTTAAGCCCAAGGGCTTTTTCAATTACCTTCGCATTATCAATAATTGACATTGGCAAAAGATGCACATTGAATCTGAGGGGGGATAAGACTTAACAAGGCAAACCCCGAAATAGACTGATCAGGCCAAGGCCTTGGTGAGTTAACAAAATACGAAGGGAATTGAGACCGATCTAGGCAACTCCGGTTTATGAAAGGCCAAGGCCGAATTAAATTAAAAACTCAGAACTGATCGAAGTTTGCAAGGACAAGACTTTGACTATCCAAAACAAGGCCAAGGCCGAATCAGATTGAAAGGGGTCTAATTTTTCTAAGGCATGATGTCGATTCGCATACCAAAAAGCATAGCTTAATGGTCGAAAACAGAGCGAATAAAACACGTTTAACCCATTCTGAATTTACAATAAGGCTAAGGCCGAACTAATTATTAACCAATTCAGTCGGCCGCAACTTATAATCCTAGCTAAGGCAGGAGATGGCAAGACATGAAAGTCAAGGCACAAAATCGAAACATAATAAAAGGTGTTTATACATATGATGAAATTTTTACATATCCGAGCTACAAAATATCGATACAACGTCAGTCCGAGCCATCTTCATCTTCCTCGGGAAAGGTTTGCTTCCTCATATCAGCCTCGATCTTTGTTGCCTCAGCAATTTCAGAAGACAGATCGAAACCACGGGCTTGAAGCTCCTCAAGAACGGAAAGGCGAGTTTGGCACTTAGTGTATTCAACCAGCGTCTTCGATTGCTCTTGGGCGACCTCGGCATCGGCTCTATACTGAGCTATCAAGTCTTCAGCATTAGCCTTGGTGGTAGCAATCTCCGATTTTGCTTCCTGCAGCCGGTTGACCAGAATCACCCGATCTTGAGTAAGTGACTCGACTTGGAGCTGTTGGGATTCATTATCCTTAATCAGAGCTCTGATTCTCTCCTGCGCCTCCGAGGCCTGTTCTCTTAATCGAGTTTGGAGAGCCTCCTTCTCCGCAGTTAAAGTCTCGACCATGGCTCTCCACCTGCTCGTTTCAGCTTTGGCCTCG
>MCJB01052998.1:0-21183 GCA_002018475.1 Nicotiana obtusifolia
GGAGGGGGGAGGGGGGGCAATAGACTGATCTCTATAGTTATTATTGTCTCATTATTCTATTTTCGACTCCGATTGCGACGTTTCTTGGCCCAGGGGCGATCATCCTACAAGGCCAACGCTGCCCAACTTGTGTTGTTTGCATTCATCTTTTATCATTAATTTTGATTTCAATTTGATTTCTCATTTTTGTATCAAATTAGATCACGTATCCTTAAATTGCATATAAATTTAATTGTTATCCGATTTAAGGGTAAACAGTTTAGCGCCCACCGTTGGGCTTAGGATAATAGTGATTTTTGATACAAATCTCCATAACACACACACTGCTTCACACTTGCTCTTTGAAGTGTCTTTGATTCCAGACTATAATACAGAAATGTCAAACTCTCAATCGGCACCTCTGCACGTTGACAACGAGTCCGATCACCAAGGTGAAAATAACAACATAGTGCCCAGTAACGAGATCCTGATTGTTATCCCGATTGACGCTAATTCACACGTGATAGTTGATGTGGATCCTCCTACTGGCCCCTCAAATAACGTTCATAGAGAAGTCCGATCAGTAACTCGAAACTCCCAAAACGTTGAAGGGGACAGGATCAGCCTCCGGATGATCTTCGAAATGATACAGGCTCAACAGACGGCGATAGCTCAGTTACAAAACCGAAGCCAAATCCGAACAAGGTTGAGCCCGGCTCTTCCCGGGAAATTATCCGCAGGGATGAATCAATCGTAGGGAGGTCGGATGAATATGAATCGGGGGCAAACCCCAGAATTATGAAGATGCTCGAGGAGCTGAAAAAACGAATAGAATCAGGAGAGAATAAGATCGAGGCAAATGATAAAAGCTGGAAACCTACAACTCCAGGGTAGACTAAATCCCAGGGGCACCCCCGGTGTTAAAAGGCCTAGATTCCAGGAAGTTCGTAAAAAAACCTTTTCCACCGAGCGCGGCTCCGAAGCTGATCCCCAAGAAATTCCGTATGCCCGAAATACCCAAGTATAAAGGAACGACTGACCCGAACGAGCATGTAACCTCGTATACATGTGCTATCAAAGGGAACGACCTGGAGGACGATGAGATCGAATCTGTTCTGCTGAAGAAATTTGGGGAGACCCTATCAAAGGGAGCCATGATATGGTATCACAACTTACCTCCTAATTCTATTGACTCATTTGCTATGTTTGCAGATTCTTTTGTGAAGGCACACGTGGGTGCCATCAAGGTAGAAACGAGGAAAGCGGACCTTTTCAAAGTCAAACAATAGGATAACGAAATGCTCAGAGAGTTCGTGTCTTGGTTTCAAATGGAACGGATGGATCTGCTGCCAGTCACTGACGATTGGGCTGTTCAACCTTTCACTCAGGGACTCAATATTCGAAGAATAATGGCTTCGCAGCAACTAAAGCAGAACTTAATAGAATACCTGGTTGTTACATGGGCTGACGTACATAACCGGTACCAGTCAAAAATTAGATTCGAAGACGATCAGCTCGGGGCCCCTTCGGGATCCATTTATACCGTTAGAGCTCTTGATAGAGTCAGGAGGGATATTGATTGCCAACCAAGATCGAACAGAGATCAACATTAGCTATACAAGGGGACAGAAAAATCGGAGTATTCGGGCGGAACTCCCTAAGAAATGAAAGGAGAAATGACCGAGGCCAGTAGTCGGGGACTCATGACCAAAAGCAGTTTCAAAAGGCCCATCGGGCATAAAGAATAACCGCAGTTATCGGAGTACAACTTTAATGTCGATGCTGCAACTATCGTATCGGCTATCAGACGCATCAAAGATTCTAAATGGCCTCGACCACTACAATCTGATCCGACCCAAAGGGATCCTAACCAAATGTGCAAATATCATGGCACTCACGGTCACAGAACGGAGGATTGTCGGAAAATGAGAGAGGAAGTAGTCCGGCTACTCAATAACGGGCATCTTTGAGAATTCCTGAGTGACCGAGCCAAAAATCATTTCAGGAACAGTAATCCTGATAAACGGGCGGGGTAAGAAGAACCTCAACACGTTATCAACATGATCATCGGTGGAGTCGATACCCCTCAGGGGCCGATGTTGAAACACACCAAAATATCCATTACTAGGGAGAAACGCACTCGGGATTACGCCGAAGGGAACTTTATCTTTCAACGACGAGGACGTGGAAGGGATTATACAACCCCACAATGACGCACTGGTAATATCTGTACTCGTACATAAAATTAGAGTTAAACGTGTGTTAATCGATCCAGGTAGCTCAGCCAACATCATTCGATCAAGGGTTGTGGAGCAACTCGGCCTGCTAGACCAGATCGTTCCTACAGTCCGAGTTCTTAACGGATTCAACATGGCATGTGAGACCACCAAGGGTGAGATAGCGTTACCGATAAATACCGCTGGAACCATTCAAGAAACAAAGTTCTGTGTGATCGAAGAGGACATGAGGTACAATGCTCTGTTCGGGAGACCGTGGATCCACGACATGAGGGCGGTGCCTTCGACACTGCACCAGGCGTTGAAATTTATGATGCCCGATGGAGTTAAAATGGTCTACGGGGAGCAACCAGCCGCAAAAGAAATATTCGTGGTCGAAGAGGTGACGCCAGCATCAACGGTTCCAAACCAAGTGATCGAAGACAGGACGAAATAGCAATCACAGATACCGTCTTCGGAAGATATGAACAAACAAGTGTATGTCGAGGATGATGATTATGGGATTCCCAGATCTTTTATCACCCCTAATAATTTCTATGCCACTAAATTGATGGTCGAGTAACTGGAACAAGTCATGCTGCGAGAGGACTTGCCCGATCAAAAGGTATCCCATCGGAGATAACCACTCATAAGCTAAGCCTGGATCCGAAATTCCGTCCGGTTAAAAAAAAAGGAGGCCCCAGTCCGAAATCAAACATGCTTTCATCAAGGATGAGGTAACTAAACTTTTAAATATAGGGTCTATTCGGGAGGTCAAATACCCGGATTGGTTGGCTAACATAGTGGTAATCCCTAAGAAAGATAATAAATTAAGAATGTGTGTAGATTATAAATATTTGAATAAAGCATGTCCTAGAGACTCTTTTCCCTTTCCCAACATCGACCACATGATCGATGCTACTTCCGGCCACGAGACCCTTAGTTTTCTCGACGCATATTCCGGATACAACAAAATACGGATGGACCCAGGTGATCAGGAAAAAACTTCCTTCATCACTAAATATGGCACATAATGTTATAATGTAATGCCATTTGGGTTAAACAATGTTTGTGCCACATACCAATGCCTAATAAACCGAATGTTCGAGAAACAATTAGGGAAGTCAATGGAGGTTTATATTAACGACATGTTAGTTAAGTCCCTGCGAGCAGAGGACCATTTAAGACATTTGTAGGAAACATTTAGTATACTGAGGCAGTACAACATGAAGCTGAATCTGGAAAATTTTTATTTCGGGGTCGTTCGACAAAAGCTACTAGTTCTTCGCACTATTGAAAAAGAACAACAACTTTTCATGGACTCCGGAATTCTAGCAATCTTTGGAAGAACTCAAAAGGTACTTATCGAGCCCGCCATTGCTTCATACACCGAAGCCGGACGAACAATTATACCTTTACTTGGCGGTCTCGGAGATAGCAGTAAGCGGAGTCCTAGTTCGGGAAGAGCAAGGTACGCAATTTCCAATTTACTATGTCAGCAGAACCTTAGGCGAAGCCGAAAGTAGGTACCTTCACCTAGAAAAACTGGCACTCACTTTGTTAAGTGCCTCTAGGAAACTGAAACCGTACTTTCAATGTCATCCCATATGTGTCATAACGACTTACCCATTAAGGAATATTATGCATAAGCCCGAGCTCTCGGGCCGATTGGCCAAATGGGCCATAGAAATAAGTGGGTACGATATTGAGTATCGACCTTGGACCACCATTAAATCTCAGGTGTTGGCAGATTTCGTGGCCAATTTCACACCGACCCTAATACCCGAGGTCGAAAGAGAGTTGTTAGTTGAATTAGGAACTTCCTCAGGAATATGGACCCTCTTCACAGATGGTTCCTCGAACGCAAGGGGGTTCAGACTTGGCATCGTATTGAAGCCACCAACAGGTAATATAATTAGACAATCTATTAAGACTATGAAATTGACTAAAATTGAGGCCAAATATGAAGCCATGATTGCAGGCCTAGAACTAGCCAAGAGCTTGGGAGCGGAAGTGATAGAAGCCAAGTGCGACTCCCTTCTTGTGGTAAATCAAGTCAATGGAACGTTCAAGGTCAGAGAGGAACGGATGCAAAGGTACTTAGACAAACTGCAAGTGACATTACATCGGTTCAAAGAATGGACCTTACAACATATATCTCAAGATCAAAATAGCGAGGCCGACGCCCTTGCCAGCTTGGGTTCATCGATCGAGTACGACTAATTCGACTCGAGAAAAGTCGTACAACTTATGAGGTCAGTAGTGGAGGAAGGCCACGCTGAGATCAACTCAACGAGCCTAACTTGGGATTGGAGGAACAAATACGTAGAATATCTCAGCTCCGGTAAACTGCCCTCGGATCCAAAAGTGTCGAGGACCCTGCGTACAAAGGCGACCCAATTTAGCTTGTCCGAAGACGGAATCTTGTTCAGAAGAACATTTGGTAGCCCACTCGCGATATGTCTGGGACCGGGTGATACTGAGTACATTTTGAGGAAAATCCACGAGGGTACCTGCGGAAACCATTCAGGCACCGAGTCATTGATTCGAAAAATAATGAGAGTCGGTTATTACTCGGTCGATATGGAAAAAGATGCAAAGGAATTCGTTCGAAAATGTGACAAATGCCAAAGGCATGCCCCGATGATCCATCGACCCGGGGAGATGCTCCACTCAGTTTTATCACCATGGCCGTTCATGAAGTGGGGGATGGACATCGTTGGCCCTCTTCCGTGGGCACCAGGTAAAGCTCAATTTATACTATTTATGACTGACTATTTTTCTATATGGGTGGAAACTCAGGTATATGAGAAGTTTAGGGAAAAAGTAGTCATCGATTTCATTTGGGATCACATCATATGCCGATTTAGAATGCCAGCGGAGATCGTATGCGACAGCGGGAAGCAATTCATAGGTAGCAAAGTAACCAAATTCCTCGAAGATCACAAGATCAAAAGGATCCTATCGACACCCTACCACCCTAATGGAAATGGACAAGACGAATCTACCAACAAAACCGTACTCCAAAACCTCAAAAAGAGGTTAACCGATGCCAAAGGGAGATGGACGGAAATATTACCCGAAGTCCTATGGGCATACCGTACGACCGCGAAATCCAGCTCTGGGGCCACCCTGTTTTCTCTGGTTTATGGCGCCAAAGCTTTGATACCGGTCGAGGTCGGGGAGCCAAGTATCAGATTTCGGTATGCGACAAAGGAATCGAACCACGAAGCCATGAATACGAACTTAGAGCTGTTAGATGAGAGACTTGAAGCCGCCCTTGTTTGGTTAGCTGCTCAAAAGCAAAGGATTGAGAGGTATTACAATAGAAGGGACAACCTTTGATACTTCAACGTCGGGGATTTAGTACTAAGAAAGGTCACGCGCGAACACACAGAGTTCGAACGAGGGAAAGCTGGGACAAAACTGGGAAGGACCTTATTGTATCATTAAAATCACCGAAAAGGGATCCTACAAGCTCGGAATGATGGATGGTAAACAACTACCGAACAACTGGAATATAACTCACTTAAAGCGTTATTACTGCTAAGGTACGAACCTGTTCTTTATTTTTTCTTTTATTTGCGTTACGAACTAACGCTTGCAGGTATCAAACAAGGGGCCATACGGGATGTTAGGTCTGAAAGCGCGCGTTGCACCCTTTTTTCCTTGGACCGCTTTTGTCCCAAATGGTTTTACGGTAATATTTTTAACAAGGCAGCAAGTAAATCATGCTAACCTAGATTCGAAGGCCGGTAACGAATCGGCGACAACAGTATTCAAGGCCTGTCTTCGATCGACCCCGAATACTGGGGGGCCACTTTAGCATGGAAAGAGACTTCATAATTGAAGGGTTGAAGATCAATAAGATTCAATGTAAGGGCCAAATGGTCAAATGAACCGTGCTCAAATAGACTGATCGAACCCTGACACAAAACTTGTACACATACATGGCAGAATAAAGTGAAGTCTCTTCTTTGCAGACGTCATGTCTTCTAAAACTTTTCCTTTAAATTTCTTAAGGAATTCCCTGCTTACAGTCCCCTAAAGGTAATGAGCTCAAGGGCTGCCTTAACCAAAGTTCGAATAATCAGTCTCTCACTCGGGGACTGCTGTCCGAAAAACAAACTCAGACGGTCCAAGTTATTAGATCTTGGGGGCATAAGACTTATTAGGCAACCCCCGAACTTTATAGGCTAAGCCCGTTCCGAGTTAATAGCACTCGAGAGCACGAAGCTTATTCGGCAATGCCAGAATTAAAAGGCTAAGGCCGTTCCGAGCTAACAGATCTCGAAGGCATAAGACCTATTAGGAAACTCCCGAACTTTATAGGCTAAAGCCGTTCCGAGTTAACAGCACTCGAGGGAATGAAGCTTATTCGGCAACGCCCGAATTAAAAGGATAAGGCCGTTCCGAGTAAACATATCTCGGGGGCATAAGACCTATAAGGCAACCCCCGAACTTTATAGGCTAAGGCCGTTCCGAGCTAACAGATCTCCGGGGCATAAGACCTATAAGGCAACCCCTGAACTTTATAGGCTAAGGTCGTTCCGAGTTAACAGCACTCGAGGGAACGAAGCTTATTTGTAAATGCCCGAATTAAAGGGCTAAGGCCATTCTGGGTTACCAAAACCCGAGGGCACAAAGCTTATTTGGCATTGCCCGAACTATAAAGGCTATGGCCACATAAACATGGCTCGGAGACGTTTGAAGCCCGTAACGAAAACAACAAGGCATTGAAATTTCTTAACCGGTTCTAAAGGCTACCCTTGGGAAATTATAAACCTACACTACTTTGGGGAAGAAAGTTTTCGGTAACACCGAATCCCCACGAGCTCTTGAAACGAAATAACGTTAAAGGCAAGGTTCGTTCGAGACTTCGAACACAACCTAACTTTTTTTATGCTAAGACATATCGATATTTGCAAATACAAATAAAAAAGCAAAGAAAAAATTTGGAAGCTGTGAAAGGCAAGCCTTTCTAGAAGGACCGAATAGCCCCGGCACAAAATATTTACAAAGGCCGAGCAGTCTTGATACACAATATTAAGCACAGAAAGGGATAAAATCGAACAAAAGCTACTTGATCTAGTCTGGATCCCGCCTCGTCATCAAGATTTTCGGGGTCCTCTCATTCTTTGGACCCGACTGAACCCTCGGAATCATCCTCTTCAGGATAGGCCAATTTTATGGCCTCGGCTCTAGACACCTTGGCATCCTCAATCTCCGCAAATAAGTCAAAACCTCGGGCGTGGACTTCCTCAAGGGTTTGCCTACGGGAGTGCCACTTCATATGCTCGACCATTTTTTTTATTGGTCTTGAGCCGCTTCAGCATCAGCCTTGTATTGAGCTACCATTTCATCAGCTTCGGATTTGATCACGATGGCTTCCGACTTGACCATTTTAAGCTCCTTGGCTAGATCTGAGACAACCGAATCGAACCTTGGCCTTTTTAGTCTAGATCTCGATTTTTTCCTTTGCCGCTCTTAGCTGGGTCTCTACTAAAGTTAGTTGTGTCCGAGCTGCCTCTTTTATTTCTTCTCAAGGCCAGACGATCCATCTTGCCTCTCCACTCATCGGCCTCAGCTTTAACCATATCCATCTTGGCTCGAAGCTGATCGATCCGATTGTGTTTTTGCTGGACCTGCGGAGTTTGACCATCAGTCACTAAATCAAATTCGTATCACTTACATCATAAGTCAATCGTCACTTATCAGAGTAAGAATCGGAAGCTCGTATAGTGAGAATCTGAGGCTCATATCATTTCTCGTCATTACTCTCTGAAAAACGACGGGACTGTCTGTATACAGTCGAAATCGGGCTCGACTATTGCACGACATATCGGGCTCGGAATGCGAAGGGGTGAAGATCGACCCCGAGTTTCATCGAAGCAGAACACGAGGTCAGAATGTCTATCCTCGAGAATACTGATCCCCTGATTCGGAACTGATCCTGACCCCGAACATACTCGAGGGAAGATCGTCGAACCTAAATAAAGGAAAGCCAGAATCTCCGTAATGGGTCGAGCATCGCGGCATGAATCTCGGCACAAATCAATGGAATCGCTTAATTAGCAAATCAGGAGATTTTTTACCTTATATAGAGCTGTACCTAAAGTAGGATTCCCCTACTATATAAAGGGGGTCTAATTATTTGTAAGGACACTTTTTTCTGATCACGAAAAATAGCAATAGACTGATCTCTTTAGTTATTATGTCTCATTATTCTATTTCCGACTCCGATTGTAACGTTTCTTGGCCCAAGGACGATCATCCTACAAGACCAACGCTGCCAAACTTGTGTGGTTTGCATTCATCTTTTATCATTAATTTTAATTTCAATTTGATTTCTCATTTTTGTATCAAATTAGATCGCGTATCCTTAAAATCGCGTATAAATTCAATTGTTATCTGATTTTGAGGGTAAACAAACTCTATACTAGATCATTTACCTTTCAACAAGGGTACCACAAATTTCGAAAGATTTATTACTGCATCTTGAATATCGTCACAATTAGAAAACTACCATATATCAACAAGTAACAATTAATATTTAAAAAATTTATTATTTCGTCATATTCATTATTTGACCTTTCAATTATGCTTTATAATTTTCTTGTATGGTGACATCAAAATTCAATCTCCTTTCCAGTGTTGATTTACACTGTTTTACAACTCAGCCACTTTTACTCAGTTTTTGAGGTTTACATAATATTTTAAATAATGTTTTGGGCTGAGAACTACTGTTTTACTATGCCCGAGGGGCATGAGATGATTTTTCTGACTGAGTGTGGCCGAGGGCCAAATGTGAGGTTTTACTGAGTGATATGAGGCCGAGGGCCTGAGATTTAAATGACATTTTAAATGATGTAAATGGGATCGGGTGGCACGCCGCCACGGGATTTGATATGAATGGATCGGGTGGCACGCCGCCACAGAATATGATGTGAATGGATCGGGTGGCACGCCGCCATGAGATATTGCGCTTGGGCCGTAAGGGGCCCCTCTCGGAGTCTGTACACCCCTAGTTAGCGCGGGTACCCATGGGAACGAGTGGCACACCGCCACAAGAGTTATGATGTGTAATGTATTCCGATGTGCTGGTATTGTTGTTTTTCTTTGCTTCATGTTATTTTTACTTGGGATGTTTACATGTTTGCTGTTTCGCTGAGGATTGCTCTATGTCTTATGTGTCTTCTTACTTTCAGATGTTATTTATAATTATTACTCACTGAGTTGGAAGTACTCACATTACTCCCTGCACCCTGTGTGCAGATTCAGGCTTTATCGGTTCCGCTCCGAGCCATTGATTATTACTGTCAGGGCGGCGATTCAGAGACTACAAGGTAGCTGTTGGCGTTCGCAGCCCCGTATCTCTTTTGTCTTGTTGTTTCCACTATCTTCAAACAATTGTGCCAAAGATATTGTAATAGTAATCTTATTATTAGGATTTTCATTAGTTGCTCATGACTTTGTGACACCCCGGTTTCGGGCTGTTGTTGGGAGTTCACTATGTTTTTCCCCAATCAACTGCTATTAAACTATGTTGCGTTGTTCTCTTGTTAAATTTATTGCTTAAAATGAGTTACGGTTTGAATTGGCTGGCCTTGTCTTCACGAGAGGCGCCATCACGACCGGGTTTGGGATTCGGGTCGTGACACTGATCCTTGGACAGAGAGATTCCATGCCTAAAAGGAAGGAATCCTTTTTTGGAATCTTGCATGCTAAATCTGGTGAGGATAGTATCAATATAAAGTACTTGAGACAAGCCTAATATCCTTTGCTTGCGATCTCGCGTGAGCTTGATCCCAAGGATATGAGCTGCTTCTCCCAAGTCCTTCATATCAAAATGTGAGGACAACCACTCCTTGACTGAAATCAACATGCCCACATTATTTCCTATGAGCAAGATATCGTCTACATACAGTACCAAAAACGCTACTTTTTCTCCCTCCCATTTTTTTATAGATACATGACTCGTTTCCACATTGATCAAAACCGAAAGTCTTAATCGACTTGTCAAAACAAGTGTTCCATGCCCTAGATGCCTGTTTCAATCCATAAATGGATTTGTTCAACTTACACAGCATGTGCTCATCACCGCTTTTCTTGAAATCGTCTAGTTGTGCCATATAAATGCACTCATCAAGACTTCTATTAAGGAAAGCCATCTTGACATCCATTTGCTAGATCTCATAATCATAATGAGCAGCAATAGATAAGAGGATTCTAATTGATTTAAGCATGGCTACCGGCGAAAAAGTTTCCTCATAATCGATCCCTTCTTTATGAGTAAACCCTTTCGCAACAAGCCTTGCTTTAAAAGTTTGCACTTTTCCATCCACTCCTCTCTTTTTCTTATAGATCCATCTACAGCCAATAGATTTGACTCCCGCGGGTGGTTCCACAAGATCCCAGACTTTATTGGAGTACATAGACTCCATTTCAGATTTCATAGCAGCAATCCATTTTTCAGCATCTATATCCTGTAGTGCTTCGTCGTAATTTAGAGGTTCTGTAATAGTCTCTTCAGGGATCCTATCGTGAGATTCTCCCAAGAGTACATACCGAGAAGGTTTTCTAATAATTCTCCCACTACGACGAGACACTACAGGTGCATTTTCGTCCACGACATTATCATGAAGAACTGGGTGCTCAACGTTAGTCTCCTCACCTTGTGGTGCCAGGATTCCATGAGCTTCTTCTTCAATTGCAGGTTGCTCAACATTACTCCCACTGCTTTGGGGCAGCGAGATGTCGGGCAATGCCTCTTGTGAGTCCTCTTGCCTATTGACATTCCTCCCACTACGAGAACGCAGTGGTAAATCAATACTGGCTGCCGGGATGTGTTTTGGAGATGGATCTTTTGTTATTTCTTTGCTCAATTCCTGCAAAACAAGTTTGCTTCTAGGAACATGGTTTATTAGATAATCCTCTTCCAGAAATTTTGCATTTGTTGTAACAATTACCTTCTTTTCTTTTGGACAATAAAATAAACCTCCCTTTGTTCCTTTTGGATATCCAATAAAAACGCACACCTCTATCCTTGATTCCAATGTATCTGTTTTCCCTTTCAATACATATGCTGGACAACCCCAAACTCGAATATGCCGCAGACTAGGTTTGTGCCCAGTCCACAATTCTGTTGGAGTTAAAGGTACTGACTTGGAAGGAACCAAATTCAGAATGTAATTAGTTGTTTCTAAAGCATAGCCCCAAAAGGATGAGGGCAGATCGGAATAACTCAACATTGATCTGACCATTTTCATAAGGGTTCTATTTCTTCTTTCTGCTACACCATTTTGTTGAGGTGTTCTTGGAGCAGATAATTGAGACGTTATTCCACAATCTGATAAGCATCTAATGAATTCTGCAGAAAGGTATTCACCACCGCGATCAGATCGCAATGATTTGATATGTTTATCATGTCGTTTCTCCGTTTCTGTCTTAAATTCTTTGAATTTCTCAAAGCACTCAGACTTATGGCGCAACAAATAAATATATCCGTATTTGGAGTAGTCATCTGTGAAAGTCACAAAATACTCAAAACCACCTCTTTCTTGTATATTCATAGGTCCACACAAATCGGAATGGATTAATTCTAACTTATCACTGGCTCTATTTCCTTTTGAAGGGAAGGGTCTCTTGGTCATTTTTTCTTCTAAACAGGATTCGCATGTTGGTAGTGCCTCCACTTTCAATGAACTCAGGGGTCCATCAGAAACCAACCTTGAGATCCTATTTAGATTTATATGACCTAGACGTAAATGCCATAAATAAGTTTGACTCAATTCAGAAATACACTTTCTTTTACGTGGCGGTCAACGTTATTTAGCTCTTTTGGTTGTAGCATATCAGGAGAAATATTAAGTATAAACAGATCATGTACTCTGGCAGCAGTGTAGATAAAAAGTCTATTGTACTTAATAATAGCAGAGTTATTAATAAAAAAGACATTATAACCAGCATCCATTAATCTCGAAACTGAAAGCAAATTCCTTCTAACGGAAGGTACATATAAAACGTCTTTTAAATTCAAAACTCTATCACTACTAAACTCAACTCTAAAATGTCCTAATGCTAAAGTTGGTGCTGGTTTTCCATTGGCTTGAAAAACGCAAACTTCATTCTCACTTAGCCGCGGCGTTTCCTGAAACCCCTGCAAAGAGTGCAGATATGATTAGTGGCTCCCGAATCTACACACCATGACATGGTAGAAACAGCCGCTAAACAAGTTTCAATGACATTTAAATATGAATTACCTTTCTTATTCATCTTGGCCAGATAGGTGGGACATTGTTTCTTGTGGTGCCCAGGCTGCTTACAGTGAAAACACTTGCCCTTAGGCTTGCTTACACCACCAATAGCACCTACGGGTGCCACAACCTTGCGAGCCTTTTTCTTTTTCTGTCCGCCTTTCGGCTTAGAAACTGAACCTTTCTCAACAGTCATTGCCACAGCAGGGGCTTGTTGCTTGATATGGACTCTGCCGCCTGCAGCTCATTCAACAATTTCGCCAGTGACAAATCCATTTTGTTCATATTGTAGTTCAAGCGAAATTGCTGAAAACTGTCAGGCAGAGTCTGCAGGACCATCTCAACTTGAGATTCTTTATCAATCACAGCTCCAAGTACCTCGAGTTCGTTCAGAAGACTCATCATGTCAAGTACATGCTTCCTAACTGAAGATCCTTCAGCCATCTTAGTATTCAAAAGGGCTTTCATGGCTGTCTGCTTAGTCGCACGATTTTGCTCTCCGAACATCTCTTTGAGATTTTCAAGCATATCGTACGCAGACCCCATTGACTGATGTTGATGTTGCAAAACATTCGCCATGGAGGCAAGAATGTAACATCGCGCCATCTCATCAGCCTTAACCCATTTATCATAGGCCTTAATCTGATCTTCCGAAGCATCCTCTCCAGGTTTTTCCGGGCACTCATCAATCAGCACAAATTTGTAACCTTCAGCAGTTGGGACAATATCCAAGTTCCGTTTCCAGTCAACATAATTCGGACCCTCTAACTTGTTTTGGTTCAGAATAACGGTAAATGGGTTGAAAGAAGACATGATTAATCTGGGAGATATAAACATCAAATAGATCATTAGATATGCTGAAAGAATAGTAAAATTCAAACCACACATCACACATAAAATCATGCTTACTGAACAGTTAGATTCGATAGGGAAACTTAACTATTCATGCAAAATATATGAGTCATGCCAGATATATTACCCCATAAAAACCAGAACCAACTCAGATGGAGAGTAAACTGATAATTTATATTAGGTAGATATCACATTAAATTATCCCTAGTTCCATTGAACCAACGTGTAACTCAGATGGAGAGTCAAGACAAGTTATCAATTAACTAGGGATTATAACACAGTAATTAACCACAATGAATCTATCCGATGGGGAGGAAGACCTATGTCAATACATAAACTCATTATATTACTGCTACATACAATGGAGACCATATAGAATGAACCCTAATACCATTATTTGTTAAAATAAAAATTTTTCGTTAACAAAATTTTTTCTGAAAAGAGAAAAATGCCCAAAAATCCATCTAAACGACCCCGAATGGCCAAAAAAGACCCTTGATCACCACAATGCAGTGAGTATTATTCATTGGACCGTTTTCGATGAACCTACCAAATTTCAGGTCAATCGGAGTTCGTCAAAAAATTCAGAATTCCAAAACTATGACCATTCGGTAAATCAATTTTGTCGTTTTAGGGTTTAAAAATAAAATCAGATACAATCATATCACATATTATTTATACTGATTCTAATAATATCCGTGATTCCAGAATTTATAAATTGCATAATCAATTTTGTTTTTTCATAAAACATCATTGTTTCTAACATGACAAAAATGCATTCAAAAACAACACCAATTCTAGGGTTTCTGTTTCATGAAATAACATGTTATTTATACTGATTCTAACAACAGTCTTGATTCGAGAAATCATAAACAATACAATCAATCTCGTTTTTCATAAAACATCATTGTTTCTAACATGACAAACAAGCATTCAAAAACAATACCAATTTCAGGGTTTTTGTTTCATGAAGTATTACATTATCTAGTTAGATGTAAGACGGCTCTTGATGCCAATTGATAGAAAATAGGCATATAAGCACAGCGGAAGCAAGCACCCAAGATCATATTCTTACATGTAAACTAGACGAATATAATCAATTACGAGATAGTAATACTAACCTTTTGAAGCTGCTGCACAAATCTTCAATAGTGTTCGTGCTCTCCAGGTCTACGATCTTCTGCTGTGTATCCTGAAGCTCTATGAACGTAATACTTGAGTGGCAAGTATTTCGACTCAAGAATAATACTCCTTAGGGTTGTAAATTTTCGGCCAAAAGAAAAATACCCACTTAGGGTTTTATTGCTTCCTTTATATACCCATGTTTTTTGGGTTAAACCTAGCCAAAAACGTGTAGGAGTCTACTACCCACCAAAAACGTGTAGCAGTCTCCTAACCCACCAAGGATACTATTTTTCCTTTTTAATTTCCTTGTTCTAGAATATCCAGGCACAACAGGGACCACAGATTTAATAACGAGGCTTCCTATTGTTGTATTAATTCGGAATATGAATGAATTAATCCTACCACAATAAATTACAATTTATTCCACTAGAAAACTGTAATTGCACTCCTCTGTTTAATTTTGAAATCATTCATTAAAAACTTATTTAACTCCCCGTGTTAAGATTACAGACACCAATCAAATAAATTAAATTACTGACAATTTAATTCATCGACTAATTTAATCCTTTATACTTCCGCTTAACTTATTTCATGTGACGGATACAAAATCCACCTGCAGGGTTTTCACATGAAAACTTATAAGCATCCATAAAGAGGTATCATCAATCTCAAGGTCAAGACACGGATTCTATCAACTAATTATTATTTCACAAATGCACTTTGCCATTATCCAATTTACCAGGAATACATTAACTCGCATTTGAGTCGTACCTTTTAATAAATCAAAATAATGAAGGAAGCACATTGATCATAACAATCATATTAATATTAAGAGTATAAGAACATTCAATGAGCTAGAGAGGTAGTTTTATCTATTCAGCACAAAAATACTTATCTCTACTTGGTCCGTCCAATACACAAAAATGTACTAGCATAAGAAGTTGGAACTGAACCATTCCCATAATCAAGATAGATTATAATTTAATCTTATGCTACAATCATCAAGATACTTTGCCCAGTTTCATCTTTGATTGTGAACATTAACTCAATAACTTATAAGAACCGACAATTTAATCTTCCGCGCACGAGCTAAAGCTCCATACACTAAATCGTCTACTATATAAGTTGTCACGACCCAAAATCCCAACCATGATCGTGATGGCGCCTCTCATGAAGACAAGGCCAGCCAATTCAAACTAAACATCATTCAAACAGTTAAACAATACGAAAATAATATAAGTACGGTTTAATAACAGTAATTTGCGGAAAAGTATAGTGAACCATCCTGACTACAGCCCGAACCCGGGTGTCACAAAGTCATGAGCAACTAATGAAAATCCTAATAATAATATTACTATTACAATATCTTTGGCACAATTGTCTGAAAATAGTGGAAACAACAAGGTAGAAGAGATACGGGGCTGCGGACGTCAACAACTACCTCGTAGTCTCTGAATCATCGCCCTGACAGTAGTAGTCAATACCTCGGAGCGGAATCAATAACGCCTGAATCTGCACACATGGTGCAGGGAGTAATGTGAGTACTTCCAACTCAGTGAGTAATAATTATAAATAACAACTGAGAGTAAGGAAACACATAAGGCATACAACAATCCATAATGAAATAGTAAAACATGTAAATAATCAAGTCAATAACATGAAGTAAAAGAAAATATCATGACTGGCCAAGTCATATCTCGTGACGGCGTGTCACCCGTTCCCATGGGTACCCGGCGCTTACTGTGGGGGGTGCAGTAGCACAATATCTCGTGACGGCGTGTCACCCGATCCAATTTATCATACCGTGGCGGCGTGCCACCCGATCCCAATTACATCATTTGAAAGTCATTTAAATTTCAAAATTGAGTTTAAGAAATGAATCAAATCAGTCAAAAAATAGTGATAAATTACCCCTGAAGGGTTCACATAACCGGCACGAAGCCCAAATAATACCCCTGAAGGGTTCACATATCCGACAAGAAGCCCAAATAATACCCCTGAAGGGTTTACATAACCGGCAAGAAGCCCGAATATGGCAATCAGCCCAAATCATGATGATAACACGTAAGTTTCAATCAATTGCATAGTAAAATCATCAATCGGGACGGACCAAGTCACAATCCCCAGTAGTAAACGACATAGTATAGCACTACGATGTGCAAATCCGGGGTTTCAAACCCTCAGAACATCATTTAAGATCATTACTCACCTCAATCCGGCTAAATCCTTAGCCCACGACGCCTTTGCCCTTTGAATTGGCCTTCACGTGCGTCAAATCTATCAAAATTCAGAACAATTACGTCACAATATGTTGAGGGAACAAAGCCCAAGCGAAAATGATCGAAAATGCTCAAAATCCCGAAATTAGCAAAACCCGAGCCCCGGGCCCACTTCTCGAAATTCAGTAATTTTTACCTCAACGGGTTCCTTATCTTCCCACGAGTTCAACCATACAAAATTTGTCGAATTCCGACATCGGATCGACCTCAAACCCTCGAATCTAAACTTTAGGGCTTTCCACCATTTTCTCAATTTAAATCATCAATTGATTGCTAACACGGTGATAAACTAAGGTAATCTTCCAAAATTGAGTTAGGAACACATACCCCGAGATTTCTCTACAAAATCTTCCAAAAATCCTTCAAGATTTCGCTTCAATCTGAGTTCCCTAGCTCCAACTACGTTCAAGATGGTCAAAGGTCCCTTCTTTAGGAGCTTGCTCAAGAAATTCTCCCTTTGATATGGTTTTGAGGTTGATTTGTTGTGATTCTATGGTGTTTGGAGGTGTTTCTCTTCGTGGGTAACGAAAATGGACTTTTTATGGCAAAATGGGCAGTGGATTCAATTTATAGCGTGGTCAAAAATTGAGTTGAAACACCCTCGTCCGGACAAATATGCGATCGCATACCTGTCGCATAACAGGTATGCGGTTCGCATATTTGACGTAGCCATCGCGAAGATAGCCCTACCCTTCACCGCGAAATCAACACAAAGCAAGGTTTGCGATATAGATTTTTGTCCAAGTTTTTGTCTCAGTATGCGATCTCCACGGTCAAATATGCGGTCCACATTTCAGGTTTGCGGTTCGCATTCTGACCACATTTTGGTCATGAATCCTGCCCAGATTTCTGGTTGTGTTTGCGACTTCACTGTGAGATATGCGGTCCGCATTTCAGGTTTGCGGTTCGCATTCTCACCTGGTTTTTCTACAACTTTTGCTTTTCCAACGATGGTTTAGTCCGTTTAACCACCCAAAACTCACCCGAGGCCTCCGGAACCTCAACCAAACATGCCAACACATCCCTCAACATCATTCAAACTTGTTCCAACCTTCGGAACGCTCAAAACAACCTATCAACACCAATTCGCGTCGGATTCAAGCCTAAGAATTTCAAAATCCCCTAAGTCGCCATTTTGATCTAAACTCATCCAAACCACATCCGAATGACCTGAAATTTTACACACAAGTCCCGATTCACATACCGAAGCTACCGCAACTTTCGGAATTCCATTCCGACCCTCGGATAAAAATCTCGCCTATCAACCGAAAATCGCCAAGTTTCTAACTTCACCAATTCAAGCCTAATTCTACATAGGACCTCCAAAACTAATTCCGATCACACTCCTAAGTTGTAAATCATCTCCCGAAACTAACCGAATCATCGGAATTCACATCCGAGCCTTATAACTCATAAGTCAACATCCAGTTGGCCTTTACAATTTAAACCTTCCTAAAAGAGACTAAGGGTATCATTTATTACCGATTTCACTCCGAATGCTACTTACTCAACTTAATTACCTAAAACACTAATAACAAGGCATAATGATACAGGAATTGGGGAAGACGGAACAATAACCCACGAGATGATTTACCGGGTCGTCACATAAGTAAAGGGAACACATATGAACAAATGATCTATTTAAATTAAGACTTCATTGAATTGAATAAATAAACAAACAATTGTTCCAAAAAACAATAAAACATAATACTATATGAAACCGCATGGTTAATAGTATATCCTAACATTTCTTTGGTGCGCCGTTCTAGCATCATTTCCTCTTTTTATCAGCTGATATCTTCCCATATCACGTCATCTAAGTTTGTGTCTTCTCCATATGGATTTGTGTTTCTTTGATTGAAAGATATTCTTCACAAGCTAATTACCGCGAGATATCTGCATTGCAAATTCAGTAAAACTATTAAAAGTAATTACACTACCAAAAAGAAGTATTCTCTTAATCGGAACTGCATAGAGAAGGTTAAGACATGCAACAAATTTAGGTTCCAGCAAAAACCATCTATAAGCTGCCAACCATCTAAGGGCCTGAAGGCAAGTAAAGGTTTACTGGATCGAGCAACGAAGTACAGACCTGCAAAACCTAAACAGACATGCAGGCACTATGATCGCATTTCAAAAATTCATAAGTTGCACATTTGAAATTGCCCAAAAGAAACACATGTTTACCAGACACCCAGTTTAAAGATATGCAGAATGATTAACACTATAACAACCCGACCGGTCGTTTTGAGCTCTAGCGTATTGTTCAATGGTTCGAGACCTTGAGTAGCATTACTTCATGTATTATGATTTGCACGTGTATTCGGATTAGAATTTCGGGAAGATCGGAGTTGGTTTGGAAGAATAATTCTCAATTCAATTGGAAGAGTTGACAATGGTTTGACTTTTGGGTAAACGACCTCGGATCGGAATTTTGATGGTTCTGTTAGGTCAGGATAATGATTTTGGACTTAGGCGTATGTCTAAATTTGGATTTGGAAATCCGTAGGTTGATTTGATGTTTTTTGGCAAAAGTTGGAAGATTGAAGGTTTAGAAGATGGATAGGTTTGATTTCGAGAGTTGACTTTGATGATATCGGATCCGGATTATAGTTTCGGGAGTTTGTGTAGGTCCGCTATGTCATTTAGGACTTGCATGAAAAATTGAGGTCATTCCGGGTTGATTTGGTATGGTTCGGCATGTGTTTTAGAAGTTTAAAAGTTCATTAGTTCATTAGGCGTGAATTGATGTTTGATTCATGGTTTTGATGTTTTTTGGTGCAGTTTGAGGCCTCAAGTAGGTTCGTGTTATGTTTTGGAACCGGTTTTTGTTATTGGGCGAGGTCTCGGGGGCCTCGGGTGTGTTTTTGATGTGTTTGGGTTGTATCACGCTCATTTTTTATGTTTCGGCGTCGTTTCTTTGGGAATAAAGGGTACTATATTGAGAAATATTAGATTGAACCATTAGATTCGTATCGTAATTACGGAACCATAGCGACAAGAATCGTCGAATTCCGAGGTCGTATGAGAGAATTATGCCTATTTTTGTATTGGGAAAGATTGTTGGTTTCTGGTGCGAACTTTTGTTCTTCACGAACGCGAAGAAGGATTTTTGGGTTGACCGGTCAACGTGAAAAATTGCCCTTCGCGAACACGAAGGTCTCCCACAAAGGCGATGAACAAAAATCATCTGGAGAGTGTTTTAAACCGAGAATTTTTGTATTTTGAGCATATCTTGAGTTCTAAAGCAACGTTTAAGGTGATTTTCGCGGCGTTGTTCTTGTCTCAAAAAGGGGGTAAATATCTGACCTTTTGTTTTGATGTTTTTCCATGATTATTTTCGTTGATTATTATTTTTATTCATCTTTGGATTGTAGAAATTGGGGTTTTGAGCCCCAAAATTGAGAAATGGTAAATCCATGATTTGAGGGACAATTTGTGGATCAAATTGGATGATTTTATGGATACATACTATATAAGTTAAGGGTAATACTTATTTTTTATAATATTTAGAATCGGGGCACGTGGGCTCGGGCATTGACCTTATTGACTTTTCGAGCGGAGTTGGTAATTGTTATAAATTATTAAATTACGAGTATTGGAGTATAGTTTGAATGGTTTTCACGTTGTTTTATTAGTTTCGGATCGTTTGGCATTGGTTTGAGGAGTTAGAGAGGCGTTGGAGCCGGTTATCGGATTTCGGAGCCAGGTAAGTCTTCTGTCTAACCTTTCTAGGAGGAATTTACCCTGTAGGTGTTATGTTTATTATGTGCTACATGTTGTGAGAGCTACGCACGTATGAGGTGACGAGTGTCCGTGCATATGCTAAAATTCCTGATTATGTCCGGGTAGACTTAGACTCACGCCATGCTTTATTTGTACTATTTGAGTTATTCTTGCCTATTTAAATGCTTTAATTTCCATTTGGCCTGAGACTAGACTCACATAGAGAATCGGACTTGCTATTTTAGATAATCGAGCTATTTGATTAGCCGTGAAAATTATACTTTCCTCTACGAATTTCTTCGCATTGTGTGTATTCGTCCGATAGATTTTTTTGAATTTTACAACTCACATATATATATTCGTGAGTGGGGTCAGTGACCCGTCAAAGTTTCATATTCTAATGGGATCGTGCTGAACGCCTCAATAATACTTTTATGGGATCGGGCCGTTCGCCTCGGCGGTATCATGTAATACACTCTTATGGGATCGGACCGTTCACCTCGGCGGTATCATGTAACACACTCTTATGGGATCGGGTCGTTCGCGTCGGCAAAGTAACATATTCTTATGTGATCGGGTCATTTGCTTCGGCAGTTCTATGAAACACTCTTATGGGATCGGGCCATTCGCCTCGGCAGTTCTATGAAACACTCTTATGGGATCGTGCCGCTTGCCTCGGTAGAATCGTGTGAAATACTTGATAACGAGTCCGCATACTCATGAGTTTCCTGACTTGAGATATGACCGTTG
>MCJB01052999.1:0-10788 GCA_002018475.1 Nicotiana obtusifolia
GGTTGAGGGTGAGGGGGGAAGAAACTTTTAAAACACAATAATAATGTCATCAACGAAACAAACATTCTTGCTTAGGCATACAGTCAGCTCCAACTTGCAAAGGTTGGTGGCTCATAGGAAATCAGGAACCCATAGAATAACTTAAAAACAAGGAAGTCAATTAATTAATTAAGTTGGAATGCATTGCAACGTATGAATGGGCCTCGAAGCAACGATAAAATTATTTCAGTATGATATATATGTTACGGATTCGAATCGTGAAGGCAGCCGTTAGATTATCTACACCACATCCCTTGAAGAAATGATAAAATTGTCTCCACGTGACCTACATGCATGTCGCGGTTCGGCTTCAAGCTATAAAAGTAACCACTAATGCTTGTATTAGGGTAGACTGTCTACACCACACCCCTTGAAGCAACGATAAAATTATTTTCGTGTGACATACAAGTTACGAGTTCGAGCCGTAAACGTAGCCACTAATGCTTGCTTTAGGGTAAACTATCTATATCACGCTCCTTGGGTACGATCCTTCTCCCGGTCTGCGTGAACACAGAATATATACTTTATAAACGAGACTGCGAGACTGTCTTTTGACCTTTTTGGATGTCTTATACGAAAAGTATTCACTTGCACTCGTTGTTTGTAATAAATTGAATAATTTAGCATTAAAAATTATAAAGAGTTAGAGTATATATCACTTAATTATGATTAACTTAATCATAGTTAAGTGATTAAGCAATGAAAATTATATACATGATATTTGTGTTGTATTTCATTTGATGCAAATATCAAGAGCAAGTAATTTAATAACATTAAAGACTTTCATTAAACTATTAGAGGTAAAAAAATCTAAGCAAGAAAAAGTAAACAGAAAGATTTTGATCCAATGCAATGAACTCAACTAATATATATCTTAGCTTATTGGCTGTATGCTTACTTTAACAAACAATTATATATCAAAAATGAAAGAAGGATAGTACAAAAAGAAAGAAATGAATTCTTCTAAGTTTTAACAAAAAAAGAATCAATCATATTTTTTAATGTCTAAATTGAAACTGGAAGAATAATGTTTGAAACAATATAAAGAATAATGATAAATAATAGTGCCAAAATAGACATGTCCCAACACTAGTATTAATTAGAATAATGACTTCCTATTTATATATTCAAGAGGTCAAAGTAAAATTAAACCTTGAAACCGGCTATCCCACTAAACCCATTTGGCTATTTTCCAATTCTTTGTACTAGCAAAAATAAAAATATTTTTACACGTTTGATCCTTTTTTTACTATTATTTAAAAGAGTAGTATTATTTATTACTTATTTTATAAAGATCACTTTTTCTCATTATTAGTATATTATAAAAATTAAGCTCAATATTTAATAAGTTAACTGACTCGCTAATCACGGGAAGTACTATTTTTATTCATCTCCATTCTCCCTTTCCAACATTTATCTTCTTCACTCTATTTTTGAAAATCTGATGCGTATGTGAATGCCACCTAAATTCAAGATGTATTGATTTATACGTCTTTTATATTTTGTATATAAGTATCACTTTAATTCAAAATGTATTTTTACGTATATAATTTTTGTATATTTATTTGTGAAGTACCATCTTATTTTAAGATGTATTGTTAATGTTATTTCAAATATATTTTATATGTCAAGTGCCATTTTAATTCAGGATGTATTTTTTATATATATATTTTTTGTATATTTATATGTTATCTTAATCAAATTTAAGATATATTTTTTATGTATATTTCACATGTCTAAGTGTCATCTTAATTGAAGATGTATTTTTTATATATTTTATATGTGTTAATTCAATGCATATTTTTTATATATAAGTTTTGTATATATTAACGTATATTATTATCGAAGTAAGATCTTTATGTTAAGAAAGGAAGAATGATGCAGGTCAACCTGATCATAACACGTTTAAACCTTCAAGACCATTCACGATAAGTCAAGCTAAAGAGCTTCATGATGCACATTTGATAGTGAGGAAGAGCCAAGCGTTTGGCGTGTAACGCTAGATCATCGTTAAAATATATACATCAATCATAATTTTAAATATATGACATAATGACTAAATTGAAATTGGAAGAATAATGTTTGAAACAATATAAAAAGTAATGATAAATAATAGTGCCAAAGTAGACATCTGTCCCAACACTAGTAATTAGAATAATGACTTCCTATTTATATATTTCTAAGAGGTAAAAATAAACTTAAAACTTGAAACCGGCTATCCACTAAATCAATTTGGCTATTTTCGCAAAAAGAATAATATTTTATACTAATGTCCACTTTCTAGGTCGCTTGGACGTGCCCCTTTAACCACAAATAATATTTCAATATTTTATATGATGTTGAAATATTAAAAATTTTGTTTCAAAAGTATTTCAAGTGATATGATTCTACAAATCTTCAAATTGATTTTGTAAATAAATACTTTCAAGGAAATGGGAAGATGCCCCAATAGAATGACAAAAGTCATTTGGGCAATTTAACGGCTTCATGTTTCTATTTTAGCCATCAAAATTTTATTTTGGAAAAAATAAAAGAAAATTAAAAATTCTTTTGTAGTAATTGTACATATTGGACATTTACGTACTGTGGTGAGATAAATAGAATATTGGGCAAATATTACTTTCTGTCCGCGGCAGAAGTTATTTATATTTGATAACCTAAAAGTGTATATAATTTGTATATTTTATATATATAACATATCGAAATGTATTTATATACAAAATAATATATTTTTCGGATATTATTTTGAGAGAGGCTATACAATATCATTTTTCCTAGAATATATTCACCATTAATAAGAAATCTTTATGGGAAATTGTTTCCTCTTTAATAGACCTTATATGGCGCGAATTGAATTAGTCAAGACCCCCTAACGGCGAAACCTTCTCTCTTCATATTTATTTACTTACCTTTTATGTTTAATAATTATTGGTCTCTTTCCTGCCTTCTTTCCTTTTCTATTGATTAATAATGAAAATTTCATCAATTTGTGTGGTCACATGGCAAACAAGTTAGAAAGATTTGACCACCTTTCCAATTTAGGACCTTGGTAATTTATGGTCACATTTGCAAACATGTTACACATATTGAAGGCATACTCTCATCAATCAAAGTTATGAGGATGATAAATATGGTAAGTGTACAAAATGGAGAACAAGAGAAGATAGTAAATTTTCCAGGAGGATAATACAATAGATAAAAGAGGTCTTAGATCAAATCACAATATTATGAGTTAGGCATCTCGAGTGGAAATCTCAGTGATCTCCTGACTATTATTATTGAGTTACATTGGTCGACATTTTTAACTTTTTCGATCGTGATCTATGTGAAAAACTCGAATAAAATTTAAAAAGAGTAACTTTGATTATATATATGTACACACACGTCGAATGATCTTTTTGGAACAATCGTTTATATTTTGACCTTTAAGAAAGATTTGGTAAAATAGTCCCGCACCAAAATTTTAAAGTTTGATGTTCAGAATTTTTGAAGCAGCCTGTCAAATATTTCAGTTATGGCAGCGTGCTTTAGAATTCTGACAACATGCTTTAAAATTCTGGCAACGTGCTTTAAAGTACTGATAGTGTACTTTAAAATCTGACAGCACGCTTTAAAATTCTAGCAGCATCCTTTAAAATTCTGAAACGAGTCTATTTTTCCATATCTTATTTTGACAGGATTAAAAATATAATCGGTAACACTACTATTTAAGCATATCTCCCAAAAATAATTTTACTAATGAGCAATTACGTGTTTGGATAAAATTGTATACATTCCTCCAATTATGTTCCCACAAGCAAAGGAGAGTTAATTACATTAGTGTAAGTAAGAAGTCACCGTTAATTACGTGATTAATAAGCTAAAAACTGCCATCCAACAGCAACTAATTATGTTAAGCAGCAATGTCAAAATCGTGTACTTATTTGGCCCTTTTGTACAGACAACAGTCCAGTTATCACGCGCACATGCCGCATGCTAGCCTCAATTATATTTATATAAATAAATAAATAAATAAATAAATAAATAAATATATATATATATATATATTTATTTTTATTTATTTTTATTTTTTTAAAATTTCGAGTTGCTGATCTACATATATAGAACAATATAAATAAGACGATAAAATTTGCAGAATATCCTCCATAAAAATGGAAAATAAACTCCAAAAAAAATAAAACTAATAAGTACTCGTGAACTGTGATCTCAGATTTGATTGGTTTCATTAAACCCTATAAATCATTTATACCTCATCTCAATTTCAGTGGCAATAATTTGTAATTTATTGCCACTGCGATTTTCTACATTTCAAGAACCAATTTTTTTTCTTCCAATTTTGATTGGTGGGATTGAATTTGAGTTGTGGGTTTTGATTGGTTGGTTTCTGAATGCGACTGTTTTCTATGTTCTAATAAAAACTTTCATATGTATATGTACACATTTTCTTGATTTGGGTTCTTTGTATTTGAGATAAAGAAGCAAACTTTACATCTTCAGTTGCTGTAAAATGCCAATCTCTTTTTACATTCTTACTATTTAAGACTCTGATTCAGCAGTTTCGGTGAAGTGGGGTTGTTGTTATTAGATCCATAAAGAAGCAATAGAGGATTGATTCCAACTCTAGAGATCATTTGGCTTATTGGGTCTCTTTTTTCTTGGTTAATTTGGTCCTTTTTTTATTTTTATTTTATTAGATTGGCATTTTCAGATTTATACAGTGAGTAATTTCTGGAGTTTTGAGCTGATTCGGTTGAAGTTTCCTAAATTTGGAGGTGAACTTTAGTGCAAAGATTCAAACTTTAGGAAGATAAAGAAGCAAGAAAGGATTGTTCGTATAATTGGGTCTCTGTTTTTGGTGAATTTGGTGCATTTGTTATTAGATTGGTATTGCTAAATTTGTGTAGTGAGAAGTTTTGTGGAGTTTTGAGCTGATTTTCTTGAAGTGTTGGAAAGTTGGAGGTGAATTATTGTGGAAAGATTCAAACTTTAGGAAGATAAAGAATCAAGAAAGGATTGGTTGTAGCTCTAGATATCATTTCGCCAATTGGGTATCTCTTTTCTTGGTGAATTTAGTGCCTTTTTTGTATTAGATTGGCATTGCCAAATTGTGTAGCGAGAAGTTTTGTAGCGTTTTGAGCTGATTTTGTTGAGGTGTTCTAAATTTAGAGGTGAATTTAGTGCAAAGATTGAAACTTTAGGAATATAAAGAAGCAAGAAAGGGTTGATTCTAACTCTAGAGATCAATTGGCTATTTGAATATATTTTTTCTTGGTGAATTTGGTGCATTGTTTATTAGATTGGGCATTGCCTAATTGGTGCGGTGAGAAGTTTCTGGCGTTTTGAACTGATTTTGTTCAAGTATTCTAAATTTGGCGGTGAATTTTAGTGCAAAGATTCAAACTTTAGTGGGAAGATAGAGTTTTGGATGTGGATGAGAGGAGGGGGGAAATGAGAGGTGAAGTAGCAAGATTGAGGAGACAACAATGACTACAGGGTCGTTGGGTCTTCGTTCTTCGGGAAGTTATGGCTCTTTGCAGCAACAGCTATTTCAGAATAGCTCCTCACCAATCCAAACAACACCCCCTATTCCATCAAGAAAACCCCCTAAATTGTTTAAGGAGAAAGAGGGATTGTTTCTCCGGATCTGCAAATTCGCCCCTCGAAAGAATGTAGGCATGCTGCTATTGTGTGTCGTTTCTGCCGCAGCTTTTCTGTGGGTCTTGTATGTTGGCAAAGGTTTGGTCTCTAAACTTTAGCACATTGCCTCTTTCTGAAATGTATGATTTGTCATATATTATAGTTAGATGTCAAATCTTTGGTGTTCATGTACTTGGAAATAATAAGATGGAGAATTTGTTTATTAAGCAGTAATACAAAATATAAAATCTTATTTATATTAAATTCTTAGAGTTAAAGCCATAAGTATTGTGTAGCTTTTGAGAGGCTTTTATGTGGTAGTTATCGGGTGGTTATAGATTTTTAGCTTGGTAAATATTAGTCGGCTGCCTCAAACTTCATGATTTCGCTTGTATGCTCTTTCCTTTTAAGGTTTTTACTTGATTAGGAGAGTTCCTGATTTCGTCTAGTTTACGCTGAACATTTTTAATGACCACCTCTGTTGTTCAATCTTCTACTTTAGTTTTTAAGGAAATACTTTCGATACGGCTGTTCCATATGTTGGTGCTTGTACATCTTTTAAATTTTCATCTCTTAAGAATTCTTTTCTGCCTTCTAACACGATCGAGTTTTCGACTCATTTATAGGTGAAGATGCAGTGGAACTTAACGCCTCCATAAGTAATAGGATGTTTCCTCCAGAAACTGTACAAAATTATATTTTTAGGAATATTGAGTCAATAAAACAAACTAATGTTGGCCGAAGTGCATCAACTATCCAATCTCCTCCTCTTCCTTTTCCTTCTCCTCCTCCTGTATATTTCAAAGGATATACTCTTCCTCCTGGAAATCCATGTGAAGGCTTCACGTTGCCACCCCCGCCAGCAGATAAGAAGAGGACTGGACCACGGCGTAAGTTTGACAATCTTGTCGTATTCTGAAAATTTTCTCCATAAAATGGATCGGAGGTCAGAATATATAACTTCTAATGCTGAACCTGAATCTCATATTTCCGTTCCTTATGTTCTTCAGCATGTCCGGTGTGCTACCTTCCCGTTGAACAAGCTATTGCATTAATGCCGAATGCACCGTCCTTTTCTCCTGGTGTTAGCAATTTGACTTACATCCATGAAGAAAATCCAAATAAAACCGAGTTTGGAGGTTCAGATTTCGGCGGATATCCTTCGATGATGCAGCGAAATGATTCATATGATATAAAAGAGTCCATGAGTGTGCATTGTGGGTATGATATTTTCACCCGCTTTTTCTTTTTTCCTTTTTTTCTTTGAATGCTTTTCCCTTTAATTTGTTACATAGATGATAGTGATAAAGATTGTCACATTTTTCACAAGCTCCTCTGATTTAGTGAATTTTGTGATTTTCCATTCTACGTCCGATTGACAGCTTTGTCAGAGGAATCAGACCTGGACATCGGACAGGTTTTGACATTGATGATTCTGACCTTGTTGAGATGGAATCTTGTCAAGGTGTCGTAGTTGCATCGGCAATATTTGGTATTGATCTTTCAACTGATGATTCATTTGTTACATTTGCATTTTGTATCTGATGGACTTTAGTTTTAACAAATATACTCTTGATAAGGGGCATTTGATTTGATACGGCAACCAAAGAATACCAGCGAATATGCAAAGAAAAATGCCTGCTTCTATATGTTCGTGGATGAGGAAACAGATTCATTTTTGAGAAATTCAAGTGAGCTAAATAGTAGCATGCAAATTGGTTTATGGAGAATTGTTGTTGTTCATAACCTACCTTATGACGATCCGAGGCGAAATGGAAAGGTAAATATTCACCACCTTATCCGTTAGTCAGTGTTTTGTCCAAGGGGTAGCTGATATCTTTTCCTAATTAGATCTGAAGTTTGAATCCTTATTCAACTTTCCGCCTAAATGGGGACTTTTGCATTCTAAATCTTGAAGTCGACAATCTGAACAGGCTCTTGGTTCTAACTCTAAATAGATCTATTTCTGGAAATATCTAGAGTTCCATTGTCTACTGTAATGAGCAAGCACAAAGTGCATTTATTTTCATGGTTTTCTCAAATTCTTATTTGATGCAGCCACTAATGCTTGCATTAGTGTCGACTATCTACATCACACCCCTTGGGTACGGCCCTTCCCAGACCTTGCATGAACGTGGGATGCCTTGTGCACCGGGCTGCCCTTTTTATTTGATGCACAACCATATTATACAAATTCTAGCTGTAGAAAGCATTTTATATTTTTGCTTTTGGCTATGCCTATATGATACTTAATATTGATTTTAAACGTGGATAGTTGTCTAATTTCTTCCCAATTTTTATTACCTTATGGAGAAACAGACTATATAATATGATATGAATAATTTGTGACATGTATTTGTTCCGATTGTAGGTTCCAAAGCTTCTACTCCACAGGCTCTTTCCGAATGCTCGTTATTCTCTGTGGATTGATGGAAAACTTGAGCTTGTTGTGGATCCATATCAAATACTTGAAAGGTACATTTAAGACCTAATCCAAATCTCATATATGCAAAAGCAAAAATCATAATTGGCCACAACGACCACTTCTATGAGTTGAATTTAGTCTCTTGAGGAAAGACATTGAATTCCTCCTTTTAAAACTTTAGCAATTAGCGATACTTGTAGTAGCCACCTATATGGACAAGTATAAGTAAAAAAAAGACAAAGAAGCAAAACAAAGTAGTTTTTAGATGTGTTTGCAACAGTTCTCCAGCCAAAATTTACTATAAGAAGAATATAAGTATCTTGTGCTGAGGTGGTTCTTATTCATAGCAGAGGCGGACCTATGCTTGTAGAAGAGGGGTCACTGGACCCCGTTAACTTCGGTAAAAATTCCGAATATATATGCGTATATATGTTGAAAAACGGTCATATATTTTCCTTGAAACCGTTAAGATCAAAAGTCTGATGGAGGCATTGGGTCCGCCTCTGATTCATAGTGGTGTATTTACATTTCTTTTTCTATAAGCAAAAAATGATTTTATTAAAGTAGCCTTTACATGCTTAAGCGACTTGTCAACAGAAACTGAAAAATATAGATGCCAGCAAAGTATACAGTTATTGAATTGTTGGACCTATTTATCAGTGGTAACTATTTATCTGTGGAAACAGCCTCTTGCAGAAATGTAGGGTAAGGCTGTGTATGATAGACCCTTGTGGTCCGGCTCTTCCCCGAACCCCGCCCATAGCGGGAGCTTAGTGCACCGGGCTGCTCTTAACTATCTCAAGGGGGATTCCTTTGGGAAATGGTTATAGAAGTTTGTTGACATTGACTTGTTCACAAAGATGTGCTTTTATTGGTCTTCACATGTTGATTCGCTCTCAAGTTTTTTTCATTTCAATGTCAGGTTCTTGTGGAGAAAAAATGCGAGTTTTGCAATATCAAGACACTACAAGCGCTTCGATGTGTTTGTAGAAGCAGAAGCTAATAAGGCTGCTGCAAAGTTCGACAATGCTTCCATCGACTTTCAGGTTGAATTCTATAAAAAGGAAGGTCTAACTCCATATTCCAGGGCTAAACTTCCTATTACAAGTGGTAAGAGTGTGATCCTCTTTTTCATCTTTGTTTACCTTCTGCTCATAGTTCCTGCCCGTTTTCTGTCTGATAATCATACTAACATGCTATTTATGTGCAGATGTCCCTGAGGGATGTGTAATAATAAGGGAACACAATCCAATCTCCAATCTCTTTACTTGCCTTTGGTTTAACGAAGTGGACCGTTTTACTCCAAGAGACCAAATTAGCTTTGCTATTGTGAGAGATAAGATCATGTCAAAGACAAATTGGACTGTGAATATGTTCTTAGATTGCGAACGGCGCAACTTTGTGATTCAGGTGATCTTCATTTCTTTACCTTCTGGATTGTGAACTGAGCAACTTTGTAATTGCCATTGCTGGTCCACATATTAATATTTCCTCTATTCTATACTATATGACGCTCTTTTCTTCTTAAGGTAGGGTAAGGTTTGCATACACATTACCCTCCCCAGACTCCACTTGTGGGATTACTAGGTTTCTTGTTGTTGTTGTCTTTTCTTCTTAATCTGTTCCAAAAAGAATGATGTCTTTCCATATTTGATAAGTCAACTTTAAACTTTCCAATTTGTCCTATATGACGTACTCTTATAGCCATTGAACTTTCATAGTATGTTTAATGTCACAAGTTCTCGGGGTACTTTTGAATGTGCCACAAATCTTTTTTGTTAAACTCAGCGCTCAGTTAAAAGCCTCCATATATAAAAGGAAACGGAGGGAGTAACAGTTTTAGCTACTTGTCAAGATGACCTTTTCCGATTTACTTCCCGTGTGCTGGATAGCTGTTTCTTGTTAATTGAAAGATTAATCTCTCTTCTTCTTTTTTTTTTGCTATCTGCAGGGGTATCATAGAGACGTTTACGAGCGCCCAACTCCACCTCGTGCGAGTGTAATTGTTCATCCTCCACCGCCTGTAATTCTTGAAGCGCGACAGACCTCACCTATCGTTTCAACATCAACCGTCATACCTACTCCTCTCAAAAAGATACCCACGAAGCGTGGGAGAGAGAGGAAATCCAAGCGTCATAGGAAAGTTATTGCTGGAAATAAAGATCCTAATTTCAGTTAAAAATTTTGATTTGAGTAAAATTCTATTCTTTTCCTTCCCTGTTTCCAGTATATCAATCGCGGGGTTAGGAACTGTTGTTTCCGAAAAGTCTGATTTATCAAATTTTTTGTTGTATATATTTGAGTCTTAGCAAGTATTATCATAGCAATTTTATACTGTGAATCGCCTTCTCTTATCGCTAGCTTCATGTACTATTTCTTCTCATACAAATGTTGGTTCTGAAGCAAGATGAAGTTCAATTTCCATTATACTGTTGTCTGCTGCGTTTCTTTTCAACTATGCTGTGACTATGTTTTTTCTGAGCCGAAGGTCTACCAGAAACAGCCTCTCTAACTCCACAAGGTAGGAGTAAGGTCGTACATACTAACCTCCTCCTCCCCTCCCTCCCCCCACTTTGAGATTACACTGGATCTTTTGTTGTTATCTGCTGTGTCGTTGAAATCTTGGTTTTTCAAGTCTTGTAAATGTTGATTTAGTAGTTGCAGAACTTGGTTGGTTTGGGGGGGGG
>MCJB01052999.1:10808-21183 GCA_002018475.1 Nicotiana obtusifolia
GGGGGGGGGGGGGGGGGAGGGAACATAATTGCCAACAGCACTTGGTATAGAAACATGGTTTGGTTCATTGTAAAAAACAGGACAACATGCTAAAGATTCGAATCTTAATGTGCAGGTGATTGATTCTATTATGAGGTTCACATGGGGATGTTGTTCATTGATCATTGAGCACATTCTTAGTATCTAGAAAAAGGAATTTTAATAGGTTCAAAAGGTTCTAATACTTAATTTATTAAAAAAGGGCGGCTTAGTGCACAAGGCATTCGCATTCATGCAAAGATTCGAGGAAGGACTGCAATTTCAGAAGGTGTGATATAGATAGCCTACTTTAATGCAAGCATTAGTGACTACTTCCACAGCTCGTACCCGTGACCTATAGGAGACAACTTAACCGTTGCTTCAACGCTCCCCTTCTGAACACTTAATTTATTCTGCTTCTAAAATTGATAGTTGAGATTTAATATTTCTTGAAATTTTTATGGGTATACTCTTGCATCGAAAATATTGGGTTTCGATGAACTTGGTGCTAAACCATTGTTAGTTGCTTTGGCAAACTAATTTTTTTCAAAATAGTTAATATTTTAGAAAGTAAGAAGCATTTGTTATTTCAAATACACTTACTGTTCTAATTAATAAAATGTTAATTAAGTAAGACGTTTAAGAAAAAATAATAATTAATTAAGGCGCAAAAACATAGTAGAATGTTAATTAAGTGAGACGTTCAAGAAAAGGTAGCGACTGGACTGAAGGCATTCTCAAAAATAATAGCCGACAAAATATAGATTTTTTGGATACATGTATATTACATGAAAAAAATATAATGTAATCAGTTTTGCCCGACCGATCAATTTTATATTTTCCATAGGCTATTAGAAGCCCAGCAATAACTATTCCAACGGCCATTTCTTCTTTTTTTTTTTCCTTTCTTAAATATAACATAACATCTTCAATTTAGAGCGAGATGCGTAATTGTTTAATTGTTTCTATTTTCTTAAATCTTCCCGAAACCTTTGTTTTAGGGCTCCAAAATTGGTTACATAAATATTCTAAAAATTTCACTTGACTCCCTTAATTTGTAAGGGTTAGGAACAATACCCCTCCACCTTTTGATTGGCCTTAAAATAATACAAAAATATCTTAAATTTTGTGAAAAATAGAAATTTAAGACAAAACTCAAATTTTATTTTTGGTATGAACATTATACTGAAACGCCATTTTAGAGGTTGAGAGAAGCTTTTTACATAAAAATAAATCCCAAAGTGTGATTTGTAATGCATAAACTTCCCTCCAAGAAATGGGTCTTTTGACTTTTTATATTTTCCGTCGAGATTTTTGAGTTTTTTCTTACTCTTTCCATTCAAAAGATAGAGGGGTTATAAGTTTTCAATCCTTAAAGGTCAAGGGGATACGTGAAATTTAGGAAAGCTGCAAAACAATTGTTTGTTCGGATGGTTGTTATATGTCGTTTTATTATGTATCGTATTATATTTTATTGTATTCTATTGTGATTATTTGATGAATGCAACGTTTGGATATATTATATCGTTTGCCGTCGTTTTATAATGTCATTCACGAACAATATGAAGAAAAAACTTGCAACACTATTAAGAAAAAATAGAATACAGAGTAAAATTATTATATAAAAAAGTAGGGTAACAGATAAAATATGATTATTTAATAATAAAGGAAGGGCAAGAAGAGAGAAAAAAAGCAAGGTAACGACGCCACTACACCAAATCCGCGTTACATAAAATGAAACTTTTCGTCGTTACGAAACGACAGATTTAACGATACGATACAATACAATAGGTAACAACCATCCAAACAAGTAAAAGTCATAAATTATTTTATATAAATTTTAATATTCAGTCACAAAAAGAGAAAAAAAAAAAAGCATAATTGGTTTCAATAGCTGTTAAAATAATTGAACTATTTTAGTTTAGATCTATCTTAACCTCTTTATTTTGTACATAAGACAAAAAGATAAAGTTAAAAGTAAGGATGAAATGCTAAGATAATGATGCATATAGTCTCTAAGCGGCAAAACTAGTAACCATTTGAAATGTTAGGAAAACTTTATGTAAATTTCAGACCTTAAGCTTGAAAGTTTAGATACATGACTTTGCTTATATATACTTCTTTATCTCATTCCACTTAGAGTAGGAAACTTAACCCTTTTTTGTAGGTCCAGATATTAGATGCAAAAGCAATTCTATTACAGAAGAAGAGACAATTAAGAAGAATTATAAGCGAGTACAGAAGAAGGATAATATAAAGTAGAAACTGGATATAATGGACTCAAAATGGCCAATGACTGAGATGAGTAAAAATTTACTCGGTGTTTATATCAAATGAATAGATGCATGAAATTTGTTTGCATATACTTAACTATGATTAATTGAAGTATATTCTCACCTTATAAAATCACTTAATCATAATAAATTGATATGGTTTGGCGCAAACGTGGGATGCTGGTAAGTGCTTACCAGCACTCAAAACTGAAAGAAAATCGATAGGAGTAACTCGTAGAATATTTTTTCGATGGATTTTGTTAGGGTTAATTAGCTCAAAAATACTCTTAATGTGATGTGATATTATCCACTTTGGACCAAAACCAAATCTTATATGCTCCATTAAGAGATTCCTACATCTATATATATGCTCCAAATCTTTTTAGCTATCATATATGACTTTGTTCGTACCGCCAACAATCTCCTCCTCGAACTAAATTCCACGTGGCCCATCACTATGATCCACGGGTTTCCCTCTCGAACTAAGTCTACGGGGCTCATTACCACGATCCGTAGCTCAATTCCCTAGATTCATCGTATGCCACCCACATCGTTTGAGTATTTATGGCAATCGAAGCCCGCTACTAGCTTCTTCTGGTGTGCGCGTCTCCAAGCTCGTAAGGGTAAACAAACCAAGCCCCACACTTTCACTTTGCTAATGCCATACTCATCCCAACCAAACCTATATTTTTTGGGCTCAATTAGTCCAAAGATACTCTTAATATGATGTGATATATTGTCCATCACTTTAGACTAAGTATGCACCGTTGTTTTCAAAAGCATCACATCATTAAAAAATTCCTACATCTTATACGTAAACCTCTAATTTTTTCAGCTACAAATATGATACTTTAGTCGCGTATCCAATATTGATGCATCCGTGTCAGACCATATGATTTATGAGGAAAAAACAAAATTATAACAAAGAGTTATAATTCATGTACTAAGTCAAAAAGAGAAAGTTGCTTTAACTTTTTGCAGACATAAGTTAGAAGAAATTTCTCTCAATCAGCAGCCAGCAGCAATTGTGGGAAGAAGTTGAAAAAAAAGATGAAGCATACTTCCAAAAGTGCACATGCAAATTAGTAACAGTTCTAGTATTAGTCAAATCAAGTCTGCTACCAAACTTTTTGGATGAAATCTCCTAATGAAAAAGTGTACTTCACAGTCTTACTTGTGTTTTTGTCTGGTAATTATAGCCCCATTCTATAATTTGGAGATTGATTTGCTTCAATTGTCACTGATTTGGTAGATAAATAATAAGTTCACATTCAACTACTTTATATTCTTATATTGGCTTGTAAGTTGCGGAAATTTTCATGGTCAAACACTGATTGTAGAAAAAAATAAAAACTTTTAATAGTCAAACGGCCCTAAATTTCTACAAATTGCAGACTGTAATTTTTTTTTTTTTTGCATTATGATGTCACTTAAAAATCAATTATAATTTAATAGTCCATGTAAATAAATTAATAATCTGAAAAACAAAGCATATTGCCTGCTAAAGCAGTATTGAAGTACATTGATAGTTTAAAAGTGCGTTGCTCTATTAGAGTATAAGTGTTAGATAATAGTTAGTGTAAATTTATGACTTCAAATTTGGAAGTTTTATACAGAATTAATTATCATATAAGTTCGAGATTATTTTTCTATCTGCCTAAATCTTAGTTGACGAAGTTTACAATATTAATAAAAAATAAAATGTTCAATAAAATAATCGAAGTGCATGTAATGTGGTACAATAAGCACTTGTTTGTACATTAATTACTTAATTGCGAATGAACATGAATGTGCTTTACAGTATATATGTAAGATATAGAGTGATGGGGCATGAGTTTGAGCTATAGTTTATATATTAATTACTTAATTATTTTTCAGAAGCTGATGAATTCCTTTATAAAAATGACAAAAGTGAAATAGCTTTTTCCTGATACTTCTAAAGTGAGCTTTATTTTTCCATCTTTCTTTATAGTTTTTCCGCGCATTATGGACCAACTAAATCAGAATTCACGTTATATAAAATTTATTAAGGGAATTTTGTTTCATATTAAAAAATTTATTTTTAAAATTCAAACTCGAAATATTTAATTAAAAATAAAAAGATCATATTCATCCTATTATAAATAACAATTTGATTATTTTTTTGGGCATGTTCATGGAGAAGAATATTGAAGAGATTTTGACCTTTTGTTAAAGATTTTAATTTCAATATGATTATCATGTTGTTAATTAGCCCGAAAGATAAATACAGATAATTATTCATAATAAGTGGGATTAATAATAAAAAAAGGAGGCATGTTTCTTGTTATATTAAGTGTTATGATTTAAAGAGAAGTAATCTAAATAGACGCTCACTCAATTACTTAAACTAAAATAGTTGGCATATATCTAATATATGACTAATCATGTGTATAACCGTATAAAATCAACAAATAATTTATGTATACTGATTAGAAAAGGTAAATGATAAATCCAATTAACTATTTATGTAATATCAGCCTATATAAATTTTTAATGCTGTCAATGTATATAAGTAAAATATTTTGTAAACTTACAAAAAAATGAGACTTTATTGAGGGGCAGATATGTCCAAACGCCATATAGTTTTGACTTATTAAGTGTACTCATGAAGCTTCTATATATCTCTTTTGGTCAAGACAAATCATTTTTCCATCACTTCCAGTGGCGGATCTACCTTTAAAAGTATGGGTGCTGAAGCACTTATTGTCTTTGGCCAAATTGTGTAATATATTCAAAGATAATACCTAAAAAATTCAATAATTGACCATGAGCATCCACTATGATCATATTTGATCACTTAAATTTTGCATTAAAATAAGTAAAGCACCCACGACCTATAAATTCTGAATCCGCCACTTATCACTTCCATATGAAAAATCAATTAAAAAATATCCACAGTCAAAAATGTCACATTAGCTCTAAAGAAAAAGATGAATACACTTGATAGAGAAAGACCACAAAAAACGAAAAAATAGAAAGAAACGGGCCACCTTCTAAAACACTAGCAGTTTCTAAGAAGATACATATCTCCCCCTCTAATTTCTTAGTCTGTTCAAAATAAAAATAGGCGTGCATCTATAATTAGAAATAATTTAACGTTAAATTTTTTATTTTTATTTTTAATAATATAAATTATAGACATATAAATATTTTTAACTTGTTCTAAGCAAATTTCAATTGTTGTTTTCCTTTATTGAAGAATTATAAACTTAAATAGTTGTTCATCCAATTGCTAAAATTAAAAATAGTAGGTGAATAAATAATTCATGTATAATATATATTTAATCATGTATAATTAGTGTATATATATATATATACACACATACATACATTGATTAAAAAAATAAATAGTAAACTAGGTGACTATTTGTGTAGAAATCCATTTTCCCTGATTTTATTATATTCAGTCAAATAATCGTCACATGAAATAGGATGGAGGGAATAGGGTACGACTATAAGTAGTAGAAATATTTGCACAAAAAAGTGATCTTTCTGTACTTTATCTATCAATTAGAAAAACCAAGATCCTACATATATATAGCCATGGCAACAGCAGCCGTTGGAGCAGCAGAAGACCGGACGATTAGCCGGAAAGTATACCAGCCGCCGACGAGAACGAAATGCCCGGCGCCGTTTCTGCTTAAGACTTACGAACTTTTGGAGGTGGAGGAAGAAGAAGAAGAAGATAATTACAGTGGAAAAAATAAAGTTGTTTCATGGAATGAAGAGGGCACTGGTTTTGTTGTTTGGTCTCCTGCTGAGTTTTCTGAGCTCATGTTGCCTAAATATTTCAAGCACAACAATTTCTCCAGTTTTATCCGACAACTTAATACCTATGTAAGTCTCTCTCTTGTTTATGTGTGTATGTGCTAGAATATATCACACGTTTTGGTTGAAAGAAAGAATTGTTGTCTCCTTATATTGATATCTAAATCTCTATGAAGTTAGCTTGTGAAATTGTGTTAGACCAGCATTTATAGTTGTATGTATAGAGTGGCATAATCTTGTCATATAAAGTAAATGGTGGTTAGTTGAACACTCTTGATCGAAAATATACTGTACACGTAAAAAATTGTACTAAGTATAATTGACGGAATACTTAGAGTGCAAGTTTAGCGTCGAGCCGATGGTAGCGGGATTGAACGTTAGGCTTGGATCACAGGTCATCCCCAAGAGGGGCTTGGGTCCGTTATACAAGGGATGGGGAGATCGACGAGGATGTCACTCACCATATAAGGGTGGGGTGGATGAAGTTGAGGTTAGCATCTGGAGTCCTGTGTGACAAGAAAATACCACCGACACTCAAAAGTAAGTTTTATAGAACGGTGGTTAGACCAGCTATGTTTTATGGGGTTGAGTGTTGGCCAGTTAAGAACTCACATACCCAGAAGATGAAAGAAGTAGAAATGAGAATGTTGAGCTAGATGTAGGGGCATACTAAGATGGATAAGATTAGGAATGAAGATATTCGGGAGAAGGTGGACGTGAGCCCCATGGATGACAAGCTACTGGAAGCTAAGCTCAGCTGGTTCGGGCACGTTCAGAGGAGAAGCCCAGATGCCTTGATAAGGAGGTACGAGCGACTGGCTTTGGTGGGCGCGAGGAGAGGTAGAGGGCGGCCTAAGAAGTATTGGAGAGAGGTGATTATGTAGGACATGTCGAGGCTTTAGATTACCGAGGATATGACCCTAGATAGGAAGTTGTGGAGGTCGAGCATTAGGGTCATAGGTTAGGAGGTAGTTATGTATATTCCTACAGCGCGCCAGAGTGAAGCTAGTCTGTTAGAATTTTTTTTAGACTGCTAGTGGTTAATGTTGAGTTCACATTACTCTTTCGTTCCCCTTAGTGTCGGAATTTATCTACTGGTTATTGTTTTGCTTTTCGTCTATGTTCTAGTGATGCTATTATTTCTTTTTGGTTTATTGATGGTACTGATATACTGTCTCTTTTCATCTTTTCGTCTTCTTCAGACGAGGGTCTATCCGAAACAGCCTCTCTACCCCTCGGGGTAAGGTCTGCGTACACACTACCCTCCCCAGACCCGACTAGTGAGATTTCACTGGGTTATTGTTATTGTTGTTGTTGTATATAGATGAAAATTAACTTTTTGTACATACATATTAAATCTTAAATACCCTTAATAAAATTCTTGTTTTCGCCACTATATGTATATGGATGTTTAATGTATAAGTATCTATCGTAATTACATGTGAAATACGATTAGTTTTTGTAAAGAACTTTATATAAGGAATAAAAATATATTGGACGTAGGCATTGTATTAATTTCTTTGTTATTTAAGCTGCATCCATTTGTCTGGTAAGATTTTGGATGAATCTAGGTATCGATCCTTTGTCTTCAAATTTGTTTAAGTGCTGTAGTAATACAAAATACAAGTTATTTATCTAACTATCGATATATCTTTCTCCTTTTTTCTGTGTGTAATTGCCTTGATTTTTTTAATATACAGGGTAGTTTAATTTTTTTTTTTTAAAGAAAAAGAATGTTCTCAAGTCATGATGATAAACTGAAGAATAAGAGAACTTATAAAACTACTATACAAGTAGTTTTGTCACATATTTGAGAGGTATTAAGATCAATGTCTATTATCTAGTTTATAATTGAGGAGTTTAAACTTATAATTAAATTGCGTCAAACTAGCTTATAAACATCTTATTTATTCGTTTGATAAACACCAATAATAACTTTTTATTATTATTAAAATCAAGTTGAACACTAAAAAGTGATTATCAATACTATATGCTTACGAGTTATTTACAACCAGCTAACTCAAACATAGTCAAAATTGCTCGAAGACAATTCTAAAACCATCCTATTCCAAAAAGTCAAAATGTGATCACACTTGTTGCCATAAAATTCTGGAAACCAGGTTTTATTCTGACTTAAACAAGACAACTTTTTAGAATGTGGAATATGCATTTAATTTATAGGAACACTATAACATAGACCAGCATATGAATGTTGAACAAGATTTTAACTTTACTTGCAGTTTTTTCCTCTTCTCTAGGCTGCTAACTTTCCTCTCTAGATAACATTCCTTTAAACAAAGTCGAATCTAAATTTTAGAGTCACCGAGTTCAGAAACATAGTAATCTTATTATATATACGTTTTAAATTCTTGCGCATATATATATTCTAAAAGCTATGAATTCAGTTGAACATACATAACCTGTTCAAAATCCGTCTGTACTTTCCGATCTATTAAATACAACTCTATTATTTCACCCAGAGACGGACTGACCCTAATGATAGGGGGTCACTGACACCTATATGTGTTATCTTAAATAATAACAAATATATGATTGATTAGGCAGTTGAATTGGTCGATTTAGGGTTACAACTTGACTTTTAACATGCTGTCTAGGTTTGATTCCTACTTCAAATTTGCTCTATTTATTAGATAGTGGTGTCTCCGCTACTTTCAACTCCTGAGCCCGCCTCTGGTTTCACCTTGGTTTTTTGTTAATTAATCCTGAAATTTTTGTATAAATAGGGATTCAAGAAAGTAGCATCCAAGAGGTGGGAATTCTCACATGAGAAGTTCAAGAGAGGTAGTAAGCATTTGCTTGCAAAAATCACAAGAAAGAAAAGTGACTCAAGTGTTTTTCCTACATACTTAAAGCCTTCTGATCATATAATGGCTGCAAAAGAAGAGAATAATATTACTTTGCAGCTGCTTATGGAGGAGAATCAGAACTTAAGAAAAGAAAGGTTAGAATTGCAAATGCAGATTGCTCATTTCAAAACCTTGGAAACAAAGTTGATGGATTGTCTTTCTCAGTATGTGGGAAATCAACAGAATAAAGTTAGAAGGCTTTTTTAGATATATAGCCAAGTAATGAACATAAAAGGCAGTGCGGTGAGCAAGCATCTTGCATTCACGCAAGGTCCAGGTCGTACCCCTAAAAGGTATTAAATAAATCGCCTACTTTAGTGCAAGTTTATATGCACTGACAATGTAAAAAAAAGTTTATATTATCAGTGCAATTTTACCTGCCATCGGCATTTCAGTTTACTTGCTTACTTGCTTTCTTTTTCAAGTTACAAAATTCATTTATTATAATTTTTATCCTTTTAAGTTACCTAGTAATAAATTATTTATATATAGTAAAAGTTGAGGTTAAAACTCTTAACAAATAGGAGAGGAAAAGGGAAAAAGTGTCTAATGACCACCAAGAGTGTAGTGGGATATATTGAATTCTCCGGTGGTGAAGTTAGAAAATTTTCCAAGAGTGTTCAGACTTGAAAGAAATAAAACGATTTCCTGAAAAAGGGTATTCAATATATGTTATATACATCTAAAATCTAATATTTTACTTATATACACAGTGTAATTTTTTGTAATATTTCGATGAAGGGTAGTCCATTGACCCTGGCAAATGTTGAAGTGAAAATCAAACCCAGACAGCACACTCGATGATGAAGGGTGGTCAATCGACGAAGGATGTTCAATTAACCTTTTGGGTTCGAGTCCTTTGAATAAAAAAAGTTCTTATAAGAGGCGCTTTCCCACTCAATTGGCCTTATGCAATGCGAATTCGATTAGGAAGAATCCCAAAAATGATACCGGACACCAAAGTAAAAAACTAAAACAAAAAAGTCCAATATTTCCATCATGTCCAAAGCTAAAAAAACAAGAAAATTTAATAAAGTCATGCCCGTTCAGAGAGGTGGGCTGAAATAAAATTTGTTTTGTTGCTTGGATCATATGAGGTGATAAATAAGGCTGCGGCCCGTGGCGGGCCTGGCCTAGCGGTCCCGGGCCTGGCGGTCTCGGGCCTGGCGGGCTCGTGGGTAGGGACCGGCCCTCTACGGGCCTAGCGGTTTTTTTTTTTTAAATCAACGTAAATTTCTTTTAATAAGCATTTTATATATATATATATATATATGTTGTATATATTGTATATAGATATGAATATATGTTGTACATAAGTGTTGTATATATATATATATAAGTGTTGTGTATATATATATATATATAGTTTATATATATATATATATATATATATATATATAGTTAAGTGTTGTATATATATGTATATAT
>MCJB01052999.1:25869-39781 GCA_002018475.1 Nicotiana obtusifolia
GGGGAATAGGGTGGGGAAGGTTGAGAAGGAGTTTTGGAAAATGTTTTCCCTTCTCTTGATAGGAAAAATATTTTCCTCCAATTGGAGGAAAATAAGTTCACGAGGAAAATATTTTCCAAAATATTTAGGCCAACCAAACATGAGAAATTATTGAAAAATATTTTTCGAAAAATATTTTCCTTCATACCAAACACACCATGTATTTGCTACTTGGACTTGTTTGAATTCAGTATTTTTCACGGAATATAAATATATACGCTCTTTGTTGGAAATCATACTTTTTAATCTGTTACAAAATTAGATTTCTAAAGTTGAAAATAATTTAACTTAACTTTTTATTTTACTCTTTAAAACCAAATTTTTATAGCCGTGCAAATATTTGGCATGTTTGTTAAATTACAAGTTTTGAAAATTTTATAGCTACACAAATATTATGATATGTCTGAAATTAAACCACAAGTTTTAAAACTTTTTCATTCTTTCAGAAACTAGTACTTACTCAAATTATGCTACATAAATTGAAAGAAAGAGACATACAACAATAACAATAATAATAAAATCAGTGAATTCACTCAAATGGGGTCTAAGGAGGGTGGGATGTACACATCCTCACCCCTATCCTAGGGAGCAGAAACGTTGTTTTCGAAAGACCTTCAGCTAAAGAAAAAATAAAAAGAAGTAATGGCAATAAGTATTAACAATAACAAAATAAAAAGATGACTGAATCCAAGGTAGCAACTAAACAACAGTACTAGCAATTTAAAAATAAAGGGACAATAAACAAACACTAATGCTATCGATCCGAGGAAGACAAAGGGAAAAGGAAAAGACATACAACTAATAAAAACAAAACAAAAAATTCAATAAATTTCAAAATTTGAATTCATAATATCAAAAATAAGACAAATTCTTTCTAAAGATCTTTAACTTAATTTCATCAAATTTAAATCTAAGATCCGCCTCTGTTTTATTCTGCCACGAGACCTAATCATAACCTGGCATATTTCTTGAGATTCATAGCAGCATCTTTGACATTTTCTGGTACAGCCATATTAGTCTTGATAGTAACCCTAGATGATGAAATCAAAACTCTATCTCCCAATTTTGAAGAATTATCACTTTTCCATAATTTTACTTCCCAAACATGAATAGATTTTCCAACATTAAGAGGTGTAGCCTCAGCAAAAACAATTTCACCTAAATGAGCACTCTTGAGATGGTGAATACTTAGGTGAACTCCAGCCACCCTTTGAAATCCGGATGCCATGTGGGCGCCCATGCTCGCCAGAGCTTCAGCAATTAATGCTGAAACTCCGCCGTGCAACACTTTGAAAGGGTTGCAGCATTTTCCGGTCACCGGAAAATGGCCTGTGATCTTTTGAGGGGAGATTTCAGAGACCTTAAAGCCAACTTCATGAAGTGGAGCATCTAAAATCTCATTATTTGATGGTTCCATTTTTTTTTCCCTTCCCTTTGATTTTCTCTTGAGTTCTTGATTTATGAATTTATATATATGAAGAGAAGTTTGTTTATTGGTTTGGAATTTTTCTACTTTTGTAGAAAAGGATAAAACTATCTGATTCTACAAATAAGATGTATGATGATAGTGATGATGCAATTGTGTTTGGCTAGGTGGTTGGTTACTTTTTAGGTGATGTATTTAAAGAGTCTAAAAATGGAATAACATTAACTTATAAAATCAGTGCAATAAAAGCAATTATATCATGTCATTTACTTCTTTTATTGAGTTGTCAATTCATATTTAATAATTTCAATATTCAAATGATGTGAACTTTAATTCATATTTTAAAATATATTTTATATCATCTTAACATGAGAAAAATTGTGATTTTATAGTATTTTTTGTATACTTTTTAAATATTTAAATTTTAATATTGTTAAATTATTTTCACCTATTGCAATAAGTAACGGATTTTATTTTCAAAATTACAAATCTTATATTTTAAAAAAACTTACTTGTAAATATTTTTTGGGTGATCGCAAATAATTTTTTTTTTACACAGACTGACTTTGTATACAACTTAAACTCAAAAGTGTAATAGAGCACTTGTATCACATAATCTAATCATGAGAATCGTGCACTATCAAACATTTAATAAATCCCTAAGAGACTGTTGAACTGAAAATGTGACCTTAGAAGCAGTTTCTCTCTTAATATGCTTTAACACATTACAGATTTAGATTAATTTCTTTTTTTAATAGGCTTTACACGGTGCAAATCCAATTAATCGATCTATAAAGTTTCAGATCGAATAATTAAACTAAAGGAAAATAGGAAAAGAAAGATGAGCCACTTAATCTAAAGAAAGAACAAACATGTCATTGAGATTTCCTTTCATTTTGGTGCAAATAGCATGTGCTAGCTAGTTTTTCGAACTGCTAATTAAAAAATAGTTATTTGTAAAATTATTGAAAAAGAACTATTATTTTATGCGAGATAAAATATGGAAAAAATATGCTAGCTGAAACATGGAAAGTTCTAGCATAATATGTTGGATTATGAAGCTCCTGCGTATAAACTTCCAGCATATTATATTGGAACTCCATCACATTATGAAATTCCAGCATATTATGCTGGAATCTCATATGTAAAATTCGAACTCAAGCATATTATATTGGAGAATTTTTTGGATTTTAAAGGTGTTTTTGTTCAGGTTTTATTTTTACATGAAAAAATAACTAAATTTCGATTATTTTTAAAACTGTGACTAATTTCCAATTAGCAATCGTAAATCGGGCTATTTCCGGTTTTTTTCCCTTCATTTTGTTCCTTCGATATCTTTAAAATTTGCACCAATGTTATCACTCAATAACATTTTTATTTTCCAACCGATGTCGATACTCGCTTTGGGATCTTGCCGTGTAAAGTCCATTGAAGGAAGCACTTTCCACCAGAATTGTTTTCATTCTCAAATTTCTACTTCGAAACCTTTAATTAAAGGGACGGATAATATCCATCCTGTCACGACCATATATGGTGTTGACACAATCACTGTTTTAAAAGGCATTTTCGGAGTGAGTCCTAGGGCGAGGCACATTAAAAATGTTTCGAGGCGATAGTGTGGGGCGAAAGTCTCAATAAGGCGTACGTCCAGCAATTCGGGCATACACCCACACGTTTAAGGCGTGTTTTTGTATTGAGGTCTAAGCCCCAGAGACTTTTTCAAATTAAAACAACATTTGTTGATTAAGTCCGCATATAGTACCCAAATTCTCAAAAGTCAGCTTGTAATTACTCAAAAGTTTTAAAAATTAACTGAAATGTATTAAATTTAAAAGTCAAGACCTTTTCTATTAGTTGAAGCCCTAATTATGGTTTTTTTTAATTTTTTATCTTGTCCGCTAGTCTGCTAATATCTTCCAAACACAACGAATATTCAATTTTTATTACAAATACAAAGAGAATTCCATTCTCCTTCATAGCAGCAAGTTCAAAGTTCAAATTGCAGGTTAGTCATCCTTTTTGTTCCTCCATGTAGAAAAATTTATTCTTTTTGACTCAAGTTACTTGTACTTGTAAGTAGCGTATAATAGACTATTTTGACTAGTTTTTTTTTTTTTAATGGGAATGAAGCACATCTCTATATATTTTTCATATATTTATAGTTTTCTTCAATTTTTATGCAATTTTATGTGTTTATAAATATTTACTATAATTATATTATTTTATAAAATATTAAAAAATAAATACTCATGGGGCTTACGCCTTGTTGGGGCATATATAAAACGCCTCGCCTTACGCCCGCGTCTTTTAAAAGATTGGATACAACAGAAAAGACTATCAACCATATTTGCTTACATATTAAGACACCATAAGTCAAGCTTATACCATAAATCATGCATTTTTTCAGCATGTAACTGATTTGAAACTTATCAATGAATTAAAAACTTAAAAAGATTTTCTTGCTAAGATGTAGGCCCTCTCCATTTCTCATTGAAGTATCAGAATGGCCAATTGAAGCTGTAATTTTTTTTTAAAAATATTTTGTAATAAAAGGAAAATGTTTCATCTAACTTTTTCTTAGCTCCAAATGTCTCCATTTATTTTTTTTACTTTATTTCACTTGAAGAACTTCATATATCAAAATAGGAAAAGAAATACCAAAATCCAAACATTCTAAAGCAAACTAATGCTCCAAAGATTTATGTTTCACAACTGAGACTTTTTGTTTAATCGATGCATAGACAACAACAACAACAACAACAACAACAACAAAAAATCCAGTGAAATCTCACAAGTGGGGTCTGAGAAGGATAAAGTATAATGTGTACGCAGACCTTACCCCTAACTTATGAAGGTAGAGAAATCGTTGCATAGACACGATACAATATCTCACTTTCACATTTATGAAAAGATTCAGTTGATTTTTTTTGGTAAAATAATATCATAAGATAAATCTGCTTCTTAAAAGGGCAATAGGTAACCCACCATTTTCTAATATTTCTCTCAGCGGTTCCCAACTGAGATATATTGCAGAAAATTAATAAGTGTTACAACAACAACAACAACAACAATAACGCCTCAGTCCCAAACAAGTTGGGGTCGGCTATATGAGTCCTTACTCCTTTTTTAAGGTCAAACTCATATCATCATCAACAGAAAATTAAGTGTTAAGTCACAAAAATTCTATAAAAATGAATATGTAGTACTAGTACATGGACTACATCAACTGTGCATATGATGCAGGATTGCTATAATAATGTTACAAACAAAATAATTAAGAATCAAAGAATGGACAGGAAATATCCATACCAAGATTGGAAGGAAGTGGAAAAAGAAGCAGAACACAAACAGAGTACCTATTCAGATTTCTTGTCCGTCTTTGTCGACAACTTCCTCTTCATTCTGCTAAAAGGGCCAACTGTCCGGTCCATTATATACATGTAAATAACCTGGCTCCAAGATTTGTAAGATTCTAAGTTTTCGTAATATTCTGGTGCAATCTCCTTGACCTTGAAGAGCTTGCTTCCAGGAATCCTCGGGAAATCATGGTGCTCGTTGTGGTAACCTACGCTCCACGTCATAAGATTAAGTGGACCGTAGTAGGAGTATGTCTCTTGCTCGGACTTGAACAAATAGTGCTCCGAGATGAAATGACCGGCCATTGGGTGCATTCCACCCCCAACAAAAGTCGACAAGATCAAATAAGCGAAAGATTTCCAACCCCAGAAGTATACCATAACTCCATCGAGGGATAGTTGGATAATCAAATTGGTGAACTCCCACATGCCGGGCGGTTTAGGTTTGAGAAAAAGAGGCCTGAGAGCATAAAAGAAGAGTTGGAGAGTGACCCATATTGATTTCGCTATGACGTTTTTGACAACATGGGCTTCAGCAAGACTTGGGATATCCATATCGATTCCATCGACTCCTTGGAAGCGGTGGTGCTCAAGGTGATACTTTTGGAAGGTAACGGACATGGGAACACCAATGGGAAGGTTGGCGAATATCCCAAGCCAACGGTTGTAAACTGGAGTAGAGAAAGCGAGGTTGTGACTAAGCTCGTGAATGGCCAAGAAGAGATTGTGGTTAAGGAAAGAGCCGAAAAAATAGGCAACTATCAATATCTTCAGCCAACTTGCATCACGGAGGAAGGTAGCGGTCCAAAGCTGAAGCAAAACAACCATTGATATCTGCAATGCATATTTGGAGATCAATAAACAAAATAAAAAAGAAAATTTTGGTGGATGGTAAAATCTAATTAGTCATGAAAAATCATATGCCTCAAAGCTTGCTGACATTTTAGGTTTCTGTAGCTATTGACAAGAAAAGATAACGACTTATAAAGAATCTATTTGGAAGGTTTAATGCCATATACTGTAGGGAAAGATTAACAAGACAATAAACCAAAGCATTTCGTGCAGGAGGTTTTGTTGGCACCATAAGTTAAGCAGTTTACGGAAGACATCAGTAATAAAGCATAGCATTGCAACAGAAAATTTGTGAGAAAAGATGCTTCTATCCAATCTGAATGCCGTGAAGAGGCATAAAATTGGTAAGAGAGTTTTTGATACATAGTCTGTGTTTTAAGGCGTAGTTCCAGAAAAGGAAGTCAAGAAAATTCTGATTAGTTTTCTCTCAGCCTTAAAAATCTTGGAATCAGTTTGACATGAGAGTAGGAGAAGTCTGATGTGTTCTCTCGCAGTTATTCTTTTTTTTCATAATAACAGTGATGTCAGGGCAAAATTGCACGCACCTCGTCTATTTCACCGGATACCACCTAGCAACACAGGTATTGGGTAACTATTCACAGCGAGGCTAAATTGACGCACCTCAGGTATTCCACCGAGTACTTATTACCTCCCACCAATACAAGTACCATGCGGCGTCTAGACTTCAACCAGTTTTTAACCATGTTAACACTTCCACATAATTGGTTAATAGAAAATCAAAAATGATTTGCCAATGAATCGCGAAATGATATGTTTCTTACATATAATTTCTGAATTTATTCAGAAGTAATTTGCGTTTTCATGCACCTTTTTTTACTAGTTATAACGGAAAGGGTACAACTGGTTGGTATCGACTATCCAGTAACTTTTCACACCAAATCTTAGTTAGATGGGAACAAATCCTAGCGTCTCTTGTCTCTGCTAGGATTTGAACCCTTGTCTACATGGTTTTTATTCACTTACAGGGTTGATGAGGTGGACAATTCCTTACTCCAACTTCAAAGGGGCATCTTTGCACGAGTCAATACTAACTCCTCACTCAACCCCTTACTGGAGGGTGGATGGCTGAACATTTGCAATTTTATACAAACAAAAAAAAGGAAAAAAAGAAACCTCCACCTTACACAGCAGAACTACGGGAACCACTGGATTCATCCTTCGAAAATCCAAAGGTTCCAGCATCTCTCTCGTGGAAGGTGGTGATTCTTTTGCCGAAAAGAAAGCCATCCGCCCCGAGCCTGCGCTCTAATCTTGCTCTGTCGGGTAAGGGGTTGAACAAGAGTGAAAACAAAACTAAAGGAAGCAGGACTCTTCCCCTTTATATCCTGTGAAAGCAGTCCAAAGAGAGCTAAACTCTTATTTTTATATAAAGAGGGGGAGAAAGAGTTCATCTCCTACAAGTAAGCCCATAGGCCACTCCCTTTGATGCATTCTTTCACTGTTAAATTCATTGTTTTCATTATCAAATTGCATCTACAATGTGAATAAATACATGAATAACCTAACAACTAACTTGTTGAGAACAATGAAAATGACACCACAAGTCCATGGAACATAACATTATGCAAGTGCCAAACCACATGAATCTAAATGCAAGCTTTTCCCTACCCTATAAAATGACTGAAAAAGGCAAAAGATTTTACCTTTTTCAAAAAAGTGAAAAAAGAAAGGATTTTTAATCACTTTTACAGCAAAGTTGAAAGATTGAAATCCTACCAATTTCACAGTTAAATGATGCATATAATCAATAAATTCTGAAAGGAATCCAATATATAGAAACATATTACAATGCCAAATCCAACAGATTCATGAAAACACAATGTACTATAAACAGACCAAGCCCATATATAAAGAAAAAACTAAAATGATTGAAAAGATTCAAACTTTTGGAACCCATGTTTATAATCCAGATCCAAATATGACCCATTAAGCAAAAGCATTAATACAACAAATTCATATCAGCATTATTTGGAAAAATACATAAGAAGTGAATATAAAAGATTGTATATTTATGAAAAGGGGAATATACCTTGAGGAAAGCAAAAGGATCAGGGCCAAAAAGCTGTCTGATTTGAGGGTACTGAGAGAGGATTTGTCTTCTACGAGAAGCGTGAGGTTCATCTGTGTATGACCAAAAGAAATCATTAGCCATTACTACACCTTCTTCTTCTTCTCTCTTTTTCCCCTCAAATCCCATTTTTTGCTTCTCTTTTTCTTCTCTCTGTTTCTGTTTTGGACCTCCCTTCCCTTGTATGTTTGTTTAGATTTTCTTGATTCTGTTTTAGAAAAGTTTAATAGCTAAATTTGCGGTTTGTTTTAGATTTTTTTAAAATAACAAAACAAGATGTAGTTTAAATAAAATATTGATATTTTAGAAAGGGCCTATCATTATACCTTTGGAAAAAATAATAATGTATTTTCTCTCCAATAAATACTTGACATCTTGGCATCTCACTTTCATACAGTGTATGAGAAAAAACCAGCATGCATTTACGTAGGTCCGAGGAAGAGCTCATCCCAAAGGATGTAATGTGGATAATTTGCCCTAATGCAAGTATCAATGGCTGCTTCCATTTTTCAAACTCGTAATCTATAAGTTACTCTAAAAAAACTTTATTGTTGCTCCAAGGATCTCATTCCATTCAAATTAAGTAAGTTTTCACTAATATTTCAAATTTTAATTTTCTTTTGCTTGTTAGATAGACGAGAATTGTAACTTAGTAATGTTCATATAGTTCTGAATATTTAAATTTTAATTTTAAAAAAAAATAATCTAGTCCAATTTTAGCTCTTAAAATTGGTCAAACGGATTAATTATAAATGAAAAGCGCCAGACAAATTGATATGAAGAGCGTATTATATATTAGAACGAACAGTATTTGACGGTTAGAAATCTCAATTGTTATACATTAGTGGAAAATAAAATTATCAAAATATGTATTGAAATGTCAAATTTTCAATATAAGATAACTTTCTTGTTATTCAATATAATATTCTCTACTACCTTGAAGTTACCTTCTTCAACAAATGAACTTTCTTCCACAATTTTCTCAGATTTGGCCAATTATGATTCTTTCTGCTTATAAGAGGCATTTTAACTTGCATTTTGCTCACTTCGTTGTTAATTAAAATTGTAGCCAGTTTATCCACTAAGTAGAACCCTTCTCTGACTTGAAATTTTAGCGGCGCAGTCAGAATTTCAACTTTATTGGTTCTGAATTTTAAAATGACGATTTCAAGTGCTACTAACTGAGTTCTAAATTGAAATCCTAAGTCAATCCATAGAGCTTAAATTATTCAAAAGCAAAACAAACAAGACAAAGAATAAATATCAGAAAATCCAAAGATATGGTTTATCAATCACCATCAAAAAGGTCTTTAGTTCAGGCATGTAAAAATTGTAACATAATCTGCTGCAATTCTACTTATATGATAAATACAATTCAGGTTTACACCTTGCATTCGCAAAACTCCTAAAAACTTTCAAAATACCTTGAAAAGTTACAACTCCAACCAAATTTTGATCCTCATCAATGACCCAAATGAAACTCGAGCGACGTGCAAGCGCTTGAATCAACACAGCCACCAATGAACTCCCAGGATAACATGTGATCGCCTCTGATCTTCTTGCTGAAGAATATCGTCCTGAACCATTTCTACTCGACCCCGACTCATCATCAGAAGAACAACTAGAAGCTGAAGATGATGAAGACGACACTGAAAACTCTTCGTCCATCAATTCTAGCATCAGGCCGAGTTTTTTCTCTTGTAATCTCATTTTCACCAATTCAATCAAGTCCTCTGGAGGACCGCCATAATCGATGTACGCCATAAGATCGCCAGCTGAAAGAGTCGTGATCGCTGCTGCAACAGATTCATCGCAGTAGGCAAGAGTAGAGGGGGAGATTTCCCCGATTAGTCTGTTGTTATCATCTACAACTGCCACTGCTGTTTGTTCAATATGTGCTAGAGCGATCGAATCCAAAGCAGAGATTGCAGGGTCATGGTAACGAACAGTCAAGATGTTGTGATCAATGATGTTGAGCGATTCAATTGAAAAAGTTGGCATAGGGGAGAAGATGCCAATGGAATTGAGAAGGAAGCGAACAATGTCTTCCTGTGTGAGCCAACAGTATTCAAATCCATTATGATGTATGGATTTCAGAGAGGAAGATTTATTCAACGGCTTTCTCCTTGAATTTGAGTAGTTGTGAATCGGTATAACCAGGTTCTGAGTACCTTCAAGAATGTGATCTATTGCTTCCAGCAAGCTGAACAAACAATACAGAAATTTCAGAAGACTACCAATAACAAAAAAGCGCAATGCGGTGCACAAGGCATGCCGCATTCATGCAGGGTCCAGGGAAGGGCCACACCCCAAGAGGTGTGGTGTAGATAGTCTACCCTAATATAAGCGTTAGTGGCTGCTTCCACGGCTTGAACCCTTGACCTATAGGTCACAAAGGAGACAACTTTACTGTTGTTCCCGCTCCTCTTCAGACTACCAATAACACACGTCAAGCTCAAGCTAGTTGGATCGGCTATAAATCCTCTATTTGAATGCCTTGTATCAACACTGCTCCACTCAAACCCATTTCATCTCAATTTTAAATAATTTGTCTTTTGAAACAAATCAAGGGTTCCCTAAAAGCAAGAAGGGGTTTCTGTTTGTCGCAGGTTGTACTATTGTCTTGCACAGTTGTTCTATTTTCTTGTCTAACATACCTTTTGTTTTGTTTGTGAAAGCAAAAGAATAATCAAAATAAGAACAAACTCTCTCATGATAATCTTCAAATCAATTCCCAAAATCAAATACAATTAAAAACATAATATAAGCAGAGGTTTTCTAGTCCAAACCCATCCAGCAGTTCTTCAAATCTCACGCTAATCCCGACACTGTCATACAAGTATCTAACGCGCCTAAGCCTTATGCCCAGTTAGTTGGTATTGCCTAATAAATAATGTTCCTCAATGTATCAATCAAAATTTAAAAAGACGTGCGAGCGCAAACACTTATCCGCACCTGGTGTTTACACCAAATCAATCAATAACCTTTTCAATTGTAAATTAAAGTGAGAATACATGTCATTTAACCATGGTTTAAATGATAAATTTGCGTATGAAAGACACGTGTAATTGATTGATTTGATGTAAATATCAGATGTTTTCCTAAGAGAGTCTCAAAAGTTGGTTGCCTCTCATGCGCCAAAGGACATTCATCTAAACTACATATCTAAACCAGGAAAAGGCAAAAGACAGTGGATCAAACAAATAACAAGCAATTGATGCTGCATAAAATGAACCTGTAGCTGATTTTTTAAGGAAAAAAGACAAGAAAATGTCACGTTGTTATACCAACTGAAAGTTTTCCACTTGATGAAAAAACTGTGATTTGTGAGCTAAAAATTGTTCCTTTTCAGCAAATTCTTTAGCATTGTTATTTTGGAAACTTGTCCATGCATTTTCCATATTTATATTAGCTTTCCTCAGTGGAATACTAAGTCATACGTTCAAGCATCAAGAATTCTAAATTTCAGAGTCCTTAATTTTTATATCATATTTGGAACCACAAAAAAGAAAAGAAAAGTTCTAAATTCTCTATGCCACAAAATTTCAGAATAAAGGATGAAGACTGCACATGTTCTTAATAAGAAATTAAAAAAAAAAAATTAGTAAACTAAAAAACGAGCTAAGAAAAAGCAATTCTCAGAAGAGAAAAAATTAAAAGCAATTAGCAGCAGTAAACATAGTCAAATCCTACTAAATTGAGTTAAAGAGTACATGACATGGGACAATTCAACCAGGTGGAAGAAAAGTGAATTCTTCAACTAATTTAATTTGCATGTGATTTTGGTCGTCGACTCTTCACAACTTCAAAGTTTTTGAACAAAATGTAGATATTCAGTTCAACAACAACAACAATAACAAACTCATCATATTTAATAATTAAAAGTATTTAAGAAATACTCTTTCAGTTTATGTGATACTATTTCTAGAGTCCGCTACAAAAATGACCCCTTTTCTAAATTGATAAATAATTTAACTAAACTTCCAATTTTATTCTTAATGAGAAACTTTCAAATGATGGCATACATGATGGCATATTCGCAATGCAAGTTTCAAAAATCTTTTATTTCTTTCTTAAACTCCGTCACACTGTAATGTATGCAGCCTACCTGATGGAAGCATTGGCTGATTTCACGAATCTGTGACCTATGTCGCGAGTATTTGATAAATTCAAACAATATTTGGCTCTCCAATTAATAATAAAATATAAATCAAATGACACATAAGTAGTAGGATTCCAGGTGAGAAAAAATCACAAACCTTGAATTGGGCTCCAAATGCCTAACAATAGTATCCCCTTTAGCCAAAATCTTAGATACAGGAACCTCAAGTACCTTAGAAGAATCAATTAAACTTTCCTGTTTACATAAATAGCAAATCACATCCACCATTGAAACCTTCCCTATACAGCGGCATTCAACAGAATAATCATCTTCTTCTAGAACCTTCCACACGCTCACATGAGTCTCGCCGGTTCTCTTCAAAACCGCTATCGCCTCCGCTAATGTGGCGGTCGCCGGAATTATAGGCCGTAATGCCGGTTTTCCAACGCATAAATCCGATACCTCCCGATTTAGAAAACCTACTGCCATGCAAAATATGAGGAAACAAAGGGATAGAAAAAAATAGAAAGGACAAAAAAGGAATTAGAGGAATAGAGTAGGGGTTAAATGGAGAATTTATATTGCCGGAACAACCGTGTAAGGGAAGATCCGGTGGTCGTCGAAGGAATGAAGGCGACTGAGGAAGAAGCGGGGAAAGATTTGAGATATTGATAGGCGGGGAGTTTTACCGGAATAGCCGGTGCTCGGTAAAGGGATGAGCTTTTTTCCACTGATTTTCTATTCTGGATTGTGGGGCCCAGGTGGATTCAAGTGGTTATGTTATTTTGGACTTGCAATTGTCTATACTCCATTTTTAAGTTAAATAAGCTGCACTTATAATAGAATTTTTATAATATAGAGCATTTTAAATAGTTATAATAGATTGTTAAAAAAAAAACACTTAAAACATGTTATTACATATTAAATCTTTCGGGTTATCGTATCTGATCTATTATAAAGTGTTAATTACTCCTTTTATTTTAGTTTTAGTTATTCAAAAAAAAATTAAGATTTTAGAATTTATTGTTTTAAATATGATATGAGATTCATGTTGTTATAAAAGCTCGTTGCTAAAGGTAAAAGATAAAGCTTATAGTCAAACGAAAACACAAAAATATATTTTTTTAAATAAACTAATAAAGAAATAATAAAAAAATAGTGTTACATAAAATGAAAAAGAGGCAATACATATTATAAGCTGAGTTAATTTGATGGTGTAAAAAAAAAATTATATTCTATCAATAAGAGATTGATCTCTTATATTTATTCGAGGATTTAATTTATACTAGTATGTTGCACGTGTATCCCTTATTAATAAGTACAAATCTTTTATAAACTACAAAATATTATATTAAGATGCCCTATATACCATTGCTGCTAAATTGGATGTATCAATTTAAGCTTGGCAATAGTATTTAAGAGTTCAAAATATTCACTAATTAATATCATGGGCTTGAATATGTGCATGGGTCATCAATTCATTTTGTTTTTAAGTTTTAGGAGTCGAATGCTAAAAAAAAAATATCTAAGTGTGAAGATGTCACGACCCAAAATCCCAACCTGGTCGTGATGGCGCCTCTCGTGGGGACAAGGCAAGCCAAACCAACCTAATTCCGTTCAACAGTTAAATTACACAGTTTTATACAAGATTAGATTAACAACAAAGTCAGTCGGAATATATATAAGTAGTACCATCCCGACTACAGCCCTCAGATCGGGGTGTCACTAAGTCATGAGCCACTAGAGAAGACCTACTGATAATATATCTATTACAATGTCTTAAGTACAAATGTTCGAGGGAAGCAAAATCAACAAAAGAAAAGAGTTACGAGGCTGCGAACGCAGGCAGCTACCTCGTAATCTCTGAAGCTCCGGTCCAATAGTAATAATCAGTACCTCTGAGTGGGACCGCTAACGCCTGAATCTGCACACAAGGTGCAGGGAGTAAAGTGAGTACTTCCAACTCAGTGAGTAATAAAAGTAAATAAGAACTGAAGATAAGAAACGTCAAATCATTAAACAATCCACAACGGAACGGTAACATTCGT
>MCJB01053000.1:0-21180 GCA_002018475.1 Nicotiana obtusifolia
GGTTAGTTTAGGACATATTTATAGTAGGATAGGATAAGTTCTGAGCCGTTGGATCTGTTAAGATCAACGGCTCAGATGAGCCTTTTAAAAACGAAACGGGGTCGTTTTGGTAAGAAAAAAGGAAAGGGATTGCTGGGCTGGTCCGGTTGTTTTCGAATTGGGCCAGGTTTAAATTTAAAAATACTGGCCCAGTACGGTTCTTCTTCCTCTTTGTTTCATTTTCAAAAATTCTGTTATTATTATATTTATTTTTTTCTTTGATTTTCTCTTTTTTAATTTTAAAACTTAGAGGGCTTACTAATTAAACTCCTAAATTACCTAAGTGTGAATTAAACTAGATATTTATTTACCAAAATTACAATAACCTTTGAATTGAAGATTAAAAATTAAGCAAAGTGTAAAGTGAACCCATTTTTTTTATTTTTGTAAAACCAACAACTACTAATTCGATCCAAAAAAATATAAAATAAATCCTAAATGAAATGCATGATATTTTTTTTGAGTATTTTCATGAATTAATTACTTAAAAATTAAACAAACAAGAAAATATAAGTGATTAAAACCTAATAAAATTCCTAAACAAAGCTAACAATTAATTAAAAACTATTTTTATTTTATTTATAGGGGTGTTTCGGGCACGGCAAAAATCACGTGCTCACAACTGCCCCTCTTTGCTCGGAGACACGAAGGGTTTTCGGGCAAAGATAAGATGAGCAATTCTGCGGGATTTTTGCCTATCCGAAACTCCATGAGAAGCATATTTTTGAAAAAAGTCTGACCGAACCTTGCTTCAAGGGTTGCCTACATATCCTTGGCTATAATGGAATCAGGTCAGTGTATTTCTGGAAGTTTTGGTAGCTGGGACTACCAGAAAGCTATGATTTTCGCTGTTCCTGCTGCTGTTACTGCTTGCTGCGCTCCTTATTACATCAAAATGAAGAAAAATATAATGTTGAAAGTATAGCTACAAACGATAAATATAATGTAAGTATTTGATGTGTGGCGCAGTGTTTTAAAAGGCGTGGGCGTAAGGCGAGGCATTTTATATATGCCTCAGCGAGGCGTAAGCCCCGAGGCACGGGGTGTAAGTCCCATGTCTATTTAATTTTTAATATTTTATAAAATAATATAATTACAGTAAATATTTATAAACATGTAAAATTGCATTATAAAAATTAAAGAAAACTATAAATATGTGAAATATATATATATATATATATATATATACAGATGTGCTCCATCCTCATAAAAACTAGTCAAAGTAATCTATTATACGCTACTTACAAGCACAAATAGCTTGAGTAAAAAAGAATAAAATTTTCTACACGAAGGAACAAAAATAATGACTAACCTGCAATTTGAACTTTGAACTTGCTGCTATAAAGGGGAATGAAGTTCTCTTTGTATTTGTAAAAAGAAAATTGAATATTTGTTGCTCTTGGGAGATATTAGAAGACTAAGGGATAAGATAAAGAATTAAAAAAGACCATATATTAAGGCTTCAATCATTAAAAAAGGTCTTGACTTTTAAATTTAATATATTTCAGTTCCTTTTTAAAACTTTTGAGTAATTACAAGCTGACTTTTGAAAATTTGTGTATTATATGAAGGACTTATTCTATAAAATTTTTTTAAAATGAAAAAGTCTCCGAAACTTATGCCTCACTACAAAAACGCGCCGCAAATACTCGGCATATACTCTGAATTGCTGGACGAACGCATTTTAAAACACTGGTGTTGCGTAATTTTCCCTTAAAAAAAATAAATGGAGATAAGCTCCTTTTTCAAGTTTGGGCCTAGAGTTTTGGGACTAGAGCTTTACAAAGTTGTATATGAAGTCGGAACCATTTGGTTGCAATGTATGTGGGTGGGGGTGTATTTATGTGTAATTCTCTTAAATTTAAAAGGTTTTGCTGGCTGTTCCCTTCGCTTGAAGAAGACATTTCCATGACGGAACTTCCCTTAACAATCCGTAATGACATTCGTTCGCAACTCTTCAACCCTCATCTCTTGGATTTCCGTACACTCACCCACTCTCTCTTTTTCTCTCTCTCTCTATATATACACACACACACAAGACTATTAACTGACAAATTAAATTCATTTTTTGCAGACTGGTAAGCTCCAGCAAACAGTAGCCAACTGTGTAGAAGTCACCGGAATCGGTCTCCACTCCGGCAAGGTATCCACCGTTAGAATCTGCCCGGAGCTTGCCGGAGAGGGTAGGTACTTTGAACTCGGTTCAAAGGTCATTCAGGCATCCATTGACTTCGCCAAGGAGTCTCCACTGTGCACCACGCTGTGTAAAGATGGGCACTCTATTAGTACCGTTGAGCACTTGCTTTCCGCTTTGGAAGCCACCGGCGTCGATAATTGCCGTCTCGAAGTTGAAACCTCTGATTCCTCCTCCTTTGAGGTACTCCTATTCCATTTGTCGCACTTTCAAGTGTAGTCCTAATTTGACTCAGTACTCACAAGGCTAGTTCAAAAAGCAATATTAGTGGAATCCCTTACTCATATCACTACATAAATTCCTCCATTTTCAACTGTGTCAAGTCAAAATAGAACTATAATTAATTAGGATATTAGTGCATTCTCCCTTTTAAGGTGGAGTCTCCAATTTGTTTAACTTGGCTACCAAAAATGAGGCAAAGATATCTGAAAGGAGAGGAGAAATAGTTGCTTCCAAACAAGTAGCTTTATAACCCTAAAATACACAATGTCTGCATCTATTAGATTTTGTGTGCGAAGTGAAAGATATATATATATATATATATATATATATATGCATACATACTTTTTTTGGTCTTCCTTGACTTCCTCCAAAGCACATGGGGGGCTCGTATATTTTTTGTAACCTCACTGTACATAGTCTGCACTTTTATGGTGCTTCTTCTATTTTAATGAGATTCATGATTTACTTATAAGAATATTGAGTTCAGTTGTTTAAGTCTAAGTACATTAACAATGGTTTGATGACCAGATTTCCTAATTTTGACTACCAAAGTCAATGTGGGATAGTAAATTTGCAATAGACAGAGTATTTATAGATTAGATTTACCTTACTTCATCCCCCCCAAAAAAAAAGAATCATAATGTTTTTAGGGGCTAGATTTTGTGCTTTTGACTTATTCATTCTTTTTTTTCTTTGGTGGTAATTTTAGCAATTAATTATGGAAATTTTGGTGTTCAAAAATCTTACTTGACTAGATGAATGGCAGTATAAAAAATAATATTGGATTAGCAGTAAAATAATTATTTGTTGAACTAAACAAACTGAGACAGGTTCCTATTCTGGATGGGTCAGCAAGAGAATGGGTAGAAGCAATTGAAGAAGCTGGGCTGAAAGCAGCTTTAGATCGTAGTGGTAAAAGCTGTGAGAAATTGGCTCCTGTTCTTACAGAACCTATTACTGCATGGAGGAACGATTCTTTTATAGCTGCATTCCCTTATTCAAAGGTCAAGATTACCTATGGCATTGACTTTCTACAGGTAATTTCATTAGTTTGTCTGCTGTGCTATTCTTCTTCTCAGTTAGGTAAAATAAGGAAAAAGTTAAGTGTAACGGATGATAATGAAGTAAATAACATTGTTTTTGTGCACATCAATAGACCATGGTATGGATACTTCATGCTTCTAACTGATAGCAGTGATTGCCTGACATAGGGCAAGGGTTTCTTTGCTAAAATCCCTTAATTGAATTCGTACTCTTGGCTGTCATATCTGTGCTAAACGTGTTTATCTAAGGAGCGGCAATTGTTTGTGTAGCAAACAGCTTGATGGTCAAAACCACTATAAATTAGCTCAGGGGCATGGGTGATGTAGTATTTTGTTTCAATAATCAAAATTTGAAAGGAGATATGAGGCTTTTTTTTTTTTTTTTTTTTTTTCTGGCTAAGAAATATGACGTGTTGAGCTACCAAGATAGCAAATGTTTTTCATAGAAAGGTCTATTATATGAATGCATTTGTCGCAGGCACCTGAAATTGGCTGCCAGTGGTTCTCTTCAACCTGTCCGGATAAAGATTTCTTTTCCAAAGAACTAGCTTCTGCTAGAACCTTTTGCATTTATGAGCAGGTAACTTCCAATCTTCTGATTCAGAATGTTATATTTCAGCTCTCCTTTTTGCTTTTCTGTATTAGAACGTTAATATGATATTACAATCTAGCTTTGGCAACAAGAAGCACTTTCTTTTACTTTATCCACCATGAACCTACTTTTGATATGCCATCTTTGGACTAGGCGAACAGATCGAATGTTTGTTCAGCGCGTAATTTTTGATTGGTACTTAGTCAAGGAAATTACCAAAGTAGTCATGAAAGATTATTTTTGATAAATAAGTTCTATCATGATTTAAAATTGAACTTTTAAATGAATTTGAATCCTTTAAATATGTGATAGCATTGATGGTAACACAATGGTTGGGAATCTTGACGAGCGCAAAACCGGCGTATAAAAACTGAAGCTCGTTAGTCAAAGATAGTATAGTAAATTATCGTCTTCATGTTGGACTTAAATAATGATCAAATAATTTCTGGGTTAATGATCTTTAGGATATTCAACATTTTGATTTGGGATGATTATGAACTACAATTAACTAACTAAAATTAAAGCAATTTATAATTGATCACAGAGAACTAGAGAGTAGTAAACTTGGGTTGTTATCCGTGCGAGAAATAAGGTTCATGACATGATAGGTGTACGATTGCTGTCCTGGATTTGACACAGTTAAAGGTTTTATTGATTCTCACGAGTTCAACATGTTATTATCTTATTATTCTGATTCAGACTCCTCTCTCGATTAAACTTGAACTGCTCAAATAAGCTAATGTGAAGTGCGCTGAAACTTGCAAGAATCTATTGGTAGGAATGGTTTTAGAGAAACTTCTCGCAAATATTTCTCAATCTTAATTCAAACGGTAGATCACGAAACTCTTTCGATTAGGTTAAAGAACTACCAAAATAAATTAAAGCATATGCTGCAATAATATTCAATAAAGTGTTCCTCTTTCGGTTAAAAAAGATAACGAATAAAATCACAACTAAGATTAAAGCTCTTCCATCATATTCAAGCAATTAAACAACAATCAAATCCATAAACAACAACCAAGTTACCATATCATGTCAAACCCTTAGGTAAACTACTCCATATATATGGAGAAGGTCATCACAATAGAGTTAAAGAATAAGAAAACATTAATCCAATGTTACAATCCAAACTCGCGTATTGAATTTGTGGAAGAGGATGATGAAATATTGTGTTTTGAAGCCTCCAATGCTCTTCAATAGCTCCCTAGGTCAAAATTCCCTTAAAAAACGTGGTTCCGGTGTATTTATACTGTTTAGAGATAACCTAGGGCCGAAATCTGTATCTATATTATATTAAAAGCATGAATGCCCTTAGCGAAATGTCGTTCGCTTTTTTTACCTTTTAAAAACATATTTTTCATTGGATAAAATTGTAAAATAAAAAAACTTTCCTACTATTTAGGAGTTCAAAATCAATTAAGTTTTGTCCAATATAAATTCGGTGTTCAATATTTTTCTAGGTTTTATTAATGAAACGGACGAAAATAACATCTAAAAATGCGAAAGAAAATATGGAAAAGAATAGTGAATGATATTTTTACACAATAATAGTGTAATACACATGGGGAGCATATTTACAATAGCGGGGTTCTCATGAGTCAATATACGCCGCATGGGCACTCAAAATGGTAATTATTTTAGTTTGAACAAAAATAGGAAGAGTAATAGGATTTTTGTGAAGTTTAGGTGTAAAACATAAGTAGGATTAATCCTTCTTTAATTAATATTCCTAATAACAAGAGTGTAAAAATGGTCCGTTCATATCCCAGTTTGCTGGGAAAGTCAAAATTCTTGTAGGTTTAAAAGGAAAAAAGAATATGACAATTAATAGAAAACTTATTATTTAATATCCCTATTAAAGAGGTCAAAATTTCCGTAGTTAAAAATGGAAAGAAATAAGTAGGAAATTCATTATTTAACATCCCTAATAAAGAGGTCAAAATTTCCACAGGTTATAATGGAAAAAAAAGAATAAGACAATCAGTAAGAACTAAGCTCATTCTTTAATATCCGCTTAAAGATTGTAATAAAAAGTCGGTTAATATTCCCAATAGAATTTTGAAACCAAAATCATTTAGAAAAAGGAGGAGCTGAACACTACTATATATAAAGAACCAGTGTTGCACATTTTTATAAAAACTCTTGATAGGCTGAGGTCTGTGGAGCTAAAATTGCTTGTGATTTGAGGTAAATTTTCTAACGTTTAGACTGTTCTTGAAGTCTTGTAGAGACATTCTCCAAGTTTTGTAGTAACAGAAGTGCTTGTAGTTCTCTACATAGCAATAAGTTCAAGTTCGTAGCTTATGTATATACTATATTAAAAACGTGAAACCCCTATTGAAATGCCGTTCGTCTTTTTTACCCTTTAAAAATATATTTCACATTGGATAAACTTCTAATTGTAATATAATTATTTCCTAATATTTAGGAATTTTAAATCATCTAAAATATTGGTTATTAAATCTTTTATTATTTGATTTATGTAAAATTCTAATATTTAGGAACTTAATTCACCTAAGAATTTTATGTCATTTGAATTCTGTTCCTAATTAAATAGATATCCAAGAGCAGACGTTATGGTTATCCATGTATTTTCATTCTTTCTTCCTAATCTTTCTTTTAATAAGAATAATAATTTTATCGTTGAGTTCTGATCCTAACTAAATAGACTATCCAAAAGCATATGTTAGGTTTATGCATGTATTTTTATTCTTTTTTTCCTAATTTTTTAATAAGAATAATAAAAATTATTACTAGAATATTTGAAAAGTACACAGAGCAATAATTCGAACAAATTATTAACGAAATATTTAAGACTATAATAGAAAGAGAGAGTGAGAGAGGAAGAAAAGTGATTGATAAGAGACAATGGCGCTAATGATTCTATAAAAACAAATCTCCGAAAGTGAAAATCTAAGTCAGTTTTTTAAGGCTTTGATAATTATTTTTTTATGTTTTGATAATTATTCTTATTGGACAGAATCATAATTACAGTAAAATATCTAGCTAATATGAAGAATTTGAATCAACCAAAAAAAGACTTTCCTTTAATGTTGAGAACAAGTAGTTGAGTCTTTGAGTTAATGAATTAGGAAATGAATCCAGTTTAATTATTTTTCAAATTTATCATATAAGTAAAATTATTTTTATTTTGGCAAATTTCTTTTGATATAAAGAGCGTTAATGTTGAAAGAAATAAAAAAATATGACAAAATTGGTTACAGTAATTGGTAAAGATACAAACTTGAAGGAATAAGAATGAAATAGTAGAATACAAACTATATTTTAAATAAGTTATCACTAATTATTATCCAAAATTACAACTCCCTATATGTTTTTTCCTTTTTTGGTAATTGAAGTATTTTATTTACCAGGAAAACAAAATGAACATTCAAAACAAAAATCCAAAGTTGGACAAGACCCCACCTTTTACAGAAGATAAAAACTCAAAGAAACACATAGACAATACTCCCATCCGGCCATTCCTCTCCATCCACATAAACCCCATATATGTTTTATATTAAGTAATTTGTTTTAATATTATTTTTGACTTTACATTGTCCCTTATCAATCTTTTCTATGAGCATAATGTCAACCAGGCAACCTCTTCATTATCTAAAAGAAAGAGAAATATAATTTTTTGATTTGCTTTATTTGGCAATTTTTTTGATAAAAGATTTTTTTTTGTTTTGTTTAATTTTGTATTAGGTCATAGAAATAACAACAGTTTCACAAAACATTCTTATAGAAGTCCTCATAAATTACAATAAGACATCTGAGACTTTTATGAGCAAGATTTCTTTCTTCATTTAGCTAGCTAAATGAGATCAACATTCGTTATTTTCAGGAACTTATACATTTTCATTTATTTTTATTTTATATGTCGAACACATTATTTAATAATATTTACGTGATTTTTAAAATAAGTGTATTTATTAATATAGGGTACACGCGCGAAGTGCCTACACTTAATGAGGCGAAAATGAGTACTTAGCCACAAAAATACTCTAATGGCCCCACACCATGCGCCGCGCGGCGCTAATGGAGTTTATCAGAGGGTTATATAGTTTTCACTCTACAAGAATTTTACATTACCGCTTCGCGTGCCCCATAGCGCTAGGCCATTTTTTTTTCCAACTTTAAACTTTTCGTATGCAGATTTGGTCCTTGACCCCCTAACTCTATTCCGATCGAGTTTCTTAGACTTCTACTCAGACTGCGAAGCTCCAAAGTGGTCGTTTTAGCTCCAAAAATGCTCCTTAGCTCGGACTCAAGTCCTACACAATAAACCTCATGTAATAAGTATAAACACTTACATTTAAGCTCAAACACGATTAAAGTGCAGGAATTAGAGAGTGAAATATAACAAAAAACGTGAATTCCTGTCCTACCATCAAATCCCAAGCTAGAATATGAATTGAAATAAATGTGGAAGCAAAACTAGAAAAGGAGTTGAAGAAACCTGAAGCAAGAATTAAAGATATGGAAAAATTCAAGGAAAGAGTTCTTAGAATTTCCAAGTGTGTTAGTTCTAAAGATTTGACAAGATTCAAGTAACAACGAATTGGTTATAATATGAACCGAACGCTTATATTTGAGAAACAACAACAACAACTACTATGCCTCAGTCCCAAACGAGTTGGGGTCGTCTATATGAATCCTCACTTCTTTCTTTAAGCTTAACTCATATCATCATCTGAAAAAGACTTTTCAGCTTTTAGCCCATTATTAATGACACACTTCTAGAGTTTTTTTTCTTTTTTTCTTTTTTCTTCAATCGCAATACACTCAAGTTTCTCTCCATGCGTCTCTCTCTGCTTTCTCTTTTCTTACTCTTCTCTTGCTCACATAGATATGAATATGTATAGATCTCAAACTTGATTTAAAGCATTTTCTCTGCTAAGTTGCTAAATTTTCCCAAATATTTATAGATCTAAAATATTTGAATCTCGATTGATGAGTGTCCAAATTTGAAGTTTAAGTTTTGCTGAGGTCGGACTCGAAACTCTATAAGGACCTTTGAAGTTCGAAGTTCAACTCAGATCTGAAAAATCTTACTCAGTTACTCTAAAGCGATGAGTTAAGTTAAAAATTGTTGTAAAAGCTTGTAGTAACTTGAATTTGGAGTGCTGGGTTGATTGGGTTTGATTGACGTTGGTTTTGGAAATCATACCAGTTGAAAAAAGAAGTTGAAGATGAAACCTAGTTTTCGTAAACAATGTTATACATCATTATACCATATTATACAACATTATAATAACAACAACAATAACCCAGTATAATCCCACAAGTTGGGTCTGGGGAGAGTAGTGTGTACGTAGACCTTATCCCTACCCTGGAGTAAGGTCTATATTTGGTATACGTATATTTGGCATACAAAATTATAATACGTATATAATTTTGTATATTTGGCGTGAAAATACTGTTATACAACATTAATCTTTCTGTTGGCGATTTTTGTTTCACTCCCTCTTTTGAAGTAAGTTACTATTTCGCTGTAGTAATTCTAGTTTTGTTGCATGTTTGGGTTTTTGTTTGCTGTGTTTCCCTTTTGCTTTTGTTTTGGGTACATTTTGTTTACATTTTTCTTTTTTCTTTTACTATGTATCCTATATGTTTTTTGTTAACACTGATTTTGCTTTTATGTGTCAGTGAAATACTCGTAGACATTATTATATATTCCATATACAAATTTATACAAAATTATACATGTATTGCTCATGTGCAGCTAAAACTGAAATTTAAAAGTTTGCGTTTTCTTACTTTTTCTTGAACAATCTATGTAGAAATTGACTTTCCTTGTTGATTTTTCTGCCAAATTTATTTTTCCCGCTTAAAGATATATGCAGGATAAATAAATAGAAAAATGCTCTATTTTTAAACTTTGGCCTATTATCTTTGCGCTATAGATTTGCAAAATTATGATTGGGCTATTATATTGCAATGTATGTGTATGAGTTGTACTTATGTGTAATTCTCTAAAATGAACGTAAAAGTGAAATTTCAGTTAAATATCTGTATATAAAATAGTAGTAGTAATAGTAATGAAGGTAGTATTAGTGATAATAATAATAATAATAATATTACTAGTAATAACAAGTCTAACAAGTCTAAATCCTCTTCACAACTATTAGATATAGGTTTGTATTTTTTTCTTCCATTTTGTCTTATTTTAAGTCTACATTGATTTCAAGAATTTGTAGGTCTTTCGGGACAACTTGCTTTCATGTATTTTAGGTCTACCTCGTTCCCTTTTAATATCTTCACTCAACATAGTTTCACACCTATGGACCGGTGCATCTATAGGTCGACGTAGGACATGACAAAGCCGTCTCAAGCGAGCTTCTTCATTGTATCCTCAATGTGTGCTACTTGCACCTTGTGGCGAATGTAATAATTTTTTAATTTTATCTTATGTAATTTATATGACCACTCATCCATCTTAACATCCGTATCTCTGCAATACTAAAAAATTTAGAATCTTGACCGCTTCATGAGTAACGGTTGATAACAATTAGTAATGAATGCTAATCGCCTTCTTAGAATACCAAGAAAAAATCGGAGATTTCAAAGAAGAAATTACCTTACTACTTGAACTATGAACTAGTTTAGGTTGAAAGATAAATCCCAAAACGAGATGTCTTAAAGGTTCAAAGAACTCTCAAGTAATAGTATTCATCAAAATTTAAGATATATTGAAGAAAAAAGCACCTTTTTTGTAGAAGGGGCTGGCAACCCCTTGAGATCACCTAGGGGATGGTCAAACTAAATTGAATAAGCTGAAATTACGGGGGAGGGGCGTTCAAGGCTCAATTAATTGAGTAAAGGCAGATTCTAGAAAACTAAAGTTAAGCATTAGTTTGGGCTGCGGGACTTTTTGAGCGCTAATCCACCCCCTTTTGGACTTCAATTTGGGTCAATAGTTATAAACTTGGGGAAAAGATCTTCCTTGGGCTTGAGCTCTTCTTCCATCATAATACACTCTTTAATTGCTAATAAAGCCCATTGAGCTTGACTTGAATTTTTTTTTTTTTTGGGATCTTGTCATGGATTTTCTTGGAGCTTTTAAAAGCTTCATCCTTGTCCTTTAATAGCGTTGAGCTTCCATGGTTGTTATCGTCCCCCCAGAACCTCGAATTCAAACCTGCATCAAATTAGGAAAGATTAGATACATTGAAGGTAGCACTAACTTGATACTTACCGGGAAGATCAAGTTTGTAAGTATTGTCTCCAATCCTTTCAAGGAACTTCACATGACCCATCTCTTCTAGGATCTAATTTTGATTTTCTTTTGGTAGGAAAATTTTCCTTTCTCATATGCACTTGAATTAAATCTTCGGGCTAAAATAGCTGATTTTTGTCCCTTATTTTCCCCTTCTCTCTCTTTTCATCCCCATATTCTCCCTCTTTTTTAAAAAGAATATTTCTTCTATTTAGACATTCATTCATCATATGCCCTCTTATATGACATTTGTGATATTGAATAGACTTAGATGGTTTGGAAGATTTAGGATTGAAAGTTTTACCTCCCTCTTTTTCATCATATTTCCTCGTGTTCTTGAGGTGTAAAAGTCACTTCTTGTTTTGGCCATGACTTCTTGAAATTGATGTTTGACCAACTTCTCCATGAGCTAGCTTGTTGCTTTCTTTTATTTGTTGTTCTCTCTTTACAACCAATCTACTAACTCATCTATAGTTACATATTATTGTATCTCTACTGCATCAGCTATTTTTTTTCATACAATTAGCTCGGATCCTGGCCATATCTATAGCTTTAAAGTATTCATCAATAGTCATGGTTCCTTGATTCAAGGTCTGAAGACATTGTAGGTCTCTTTGAAAGTGGGAAGGCACAAACCTTTCCACTTCATCTCGACCCAAATAGCAATGAGTGGTTCTCCATCTTGTTGTTTGTCCCTTGTCAGCCTTTTCTACCAAATAGCAACATAGTTAAGAAGATTCAACAATAGCAAGTTTAACCTTCTAACCTTTAGAGTAGTTATGACAATCAAAGATGCCTTCAACTTTCTTCTCCTGATCAAGGTACGAGTATGGATATCTTGTGCCTTTGGAAGACGACACTTTCATCTTTATGCTACTAATATATCATTTTCTTTCCTACCTCGTTTTCGCCTCCTGTCTTTTCTTACCCTGTCAAGATTTATATTAATATCACTAACAATATCATCTATAGGGCTTCTTGATTTACAATGAGGGTATGGGATACATACCTTATATTCTGGAGCCTAGAATTATTTCGGGGCTGTACAACAGGTTGATTTCCCCTCCTAAGTCCGTCTTGTCTCTTTTTGTTGAACAATTGTGTCCCTCATCTTTTGGAATTGCAAAGTCCATCTTTAGTTGTTGCGACATAGCTTGTAGAGTAAATTCATTTCTTGCTTGGCGCTCAGCCTCTTGAAGAGTCCTCCCTTCATTATCTCTGAAGTTGGATATGATGGCCCTTACGTAAGAATTATATAGAAATACAAGGTGTTCATTGAATGATAAGAAAGCTATTTCCTCTTGGTATTCAAGGATTGCGCGTTCTGTTCTCGATTAAACAGGCCTAATTGGAACCAAGACAGAAAATTTCTTCTACAGGGTGCTCATTGAATGATAAGAAAGCTATTCCACTTGGTCAAGGATCGCGCGTTCTGTTCTAGATTAAACAGGTCTAGTTGGAACCAAGACAAAAAAAGTTCTTCTTGTGAAGAAGCTCATGTTTCTTTTGTTGAAATAAGGACAAATGGTTTGATTCGAGATTTACACTATGGAATTAATTGGTTTGAGCCTTTGTATGGAAACTTACTAAGTGATCACTTTTAAATTTAGAGAAACGTTGGAATTAAAAAAAATCCTTTTTTCTGTAAACAAGCAAAAGGTTCAGAAAAAAAGGATAGGTGCAGAGACTGAATGGAAGCTATTCTAACAAATGGAGTTAATGCGTTGGTAGAGGAATCTTTACATCGAAATCTTTTTATCCTTAAAGATCTAGGATTCCCTCTTCTTGTTTCCGTTCTTGATTAGGAAGCAAAGAAATAAAATTTGATTTTTTGAAGAGCAATATGATTCTCTTTGTTTTTTTGACTGAACTTCGTTCTTTTTTGACTTTTTTGTTGTTGCTGTTCATGTTGCTGCAATAACTTTTTCTCTATTATTTTTGTTGCTGTTGTGTTCATAATTCCAAAGATTAACAAGAACAGAATCTTGATAGTACAACTCTGATACTACTTTATAACATAATGGTTGGGAATCTCAAGCTAGAGTATGGTTTGAGAATAAATGTGGAAGCAAAACTAGAAAAGAAATTGAGAAAAATTGAAGTAAGAATTAATGGATATGGGAAAACTCAAGCAAAGAGTTCCTAAAATTTCCAAGTACTCAAGTACTAATGATTTGACAAGATCCAAGTAACAACAAATTAGTTATTGGATGAACTAAATGCCTATACTTGATAAATGAATCAAAACTTAGAATCGAATCTTTACCGCTTTGTGAGCAATGTTAGGCAACAATTAGTACTCGGATACTAATAGTCTTCTAAGAATACCAAGAAAAAATCGGAGCTATCAAAGAAGAAATTACCTTACAATCTGGAACTATGAACTTGTTTAGATTGAAAGATAAATTCCAAAGTAAGATGCCTCAAAAGTTCAAAAGAACTCTCAAATAATAGTATTTATCAAAATTTAAGTTATAATCAAGAAGAAAAAACCCCTTTATATAGGAGCATAAAAGGGGGCTGCCAACCCTTTGCAATTACTTAGGGGCTGGTCAAACTAAACTAAATAAGATGAAATTTCCAGGGGGGAGGGGGCGTTCAAGGCTCAATTATTTAAGCCTTAAAGGCAGATTCCATAAAGCTAGAGTTAAGCACTAGTTTGAACTGCTGGACTTGTTCCTTTTTGGGTTGGCTTTGGGCCCCAATCTACCTTCTCTTGGACTTCAATTTGAGCCTTCAAATAGTTGTAAGATTTGGCCACACGATCTTGTTATGGGTTTCTTGGAGCTTCCAAAATATTCATCTTTGTCATTAATGTCATTGAGCTTTTCATCAATGCTATCAATTGATAGTCAGGTATTGCTCTTGTTTGTAGAAGAGTGTCATCATTGAGCATCTTGTGACATTCTTTTTCAGCACTTGAGCTGTCTTGGAGGTGTTAAAAAGTAACTAAATCTGTTCCCCCCAAAAAACTTGACTTGATTTGTGTTTCATGATGCGAAATCTTTGTGAATTGACTTAGCTCAATTCGTGCTTTCTTCTTCACATTTATTGCTTCTATCATCTGTCTTCTTGTTGGTTATCATGAAAAGGTAGTCCTCTTTCATCAATAGTTATGGAGTCAAATCGTAGTTGATGGTTCATGATTCATGTTGTTATGTTTATGGCATTTACATGGTTTCTATACTGAATAACTGTCCAGGTTGAACAACTACGCAAATCAGGACTTATCAAAGGGGGTAGCACTGAAAATGCCATTGTTTGTAGGTAAGGGATACTTTCTTTTTCAGTTGTATCTGGAAAAATGCTGGAAAATGTAATTAGGTAACACTTACACTTCGTCCAACTTTCCGAAGATTTAAGCAATAATTGATCAAGAGGAAGTAGTGTCAGCTAATGATGCATGGTATGTCTCATTCTATATTAATCAGATAAACATGCCTGCTAGGATGATACATTTTTATGACAAGTTACCACCACTGTCAACCGGAGGCCATTATGCTTTCTACTAGGTGTATTTTCTTGATTTAACCTCACATATGATATCTCCTCTTCTACAGTGAAAGTAGAGGCTGGCTGAATCCACCACTGCGTTTCAGTGATGAACCTTGCAGACACAAGGTTTTAGATCTTATGGGTGATCTTTCCCTTTTGGCGCAGGGTGGTAACCAAGGGCTTCCAGTGGCACACATTATTGTCTATAAGGTTTGTTTCTTTGCCTTCCAATTATTTAGTTTTGGTGTTTAATGGTGATGGACCATGGAAAGGATTGTCTAGCAGAAAATGTGACCTTTTCTTAGCCTCTGCATGATCTCTTGTTTAATCCTTGTTCTCACATCTGCTTTATATCGAGCTTTCAAATCTGGCTGAAACTCTGATTGGCATGGGAAGCTTTCTAAAGCTACTGCTTACTACGATGTAGTATGCTGCCTTCTTTAGCAAAGGTTCTTTTATGTTCTGCTTCTGTGAAGAAAGGTGAAAGAGAAACTGAATTAAACTCTACTCAGTAAAAACTTTTTCTGCATCTTATTTCTACAATGGTGTTGTACCTGTCCTGAACCTCATTGTTGAGGCATCATGAACGTGGTTACCTTCTTCTCGTCATAGTCATGGTAATGCAGTTCCCTGCACTACTATAGGCATATGCATATTGTGAGCACTGTCCCAGTCTCTTTGTGTTTCAATTTTCCATTTTCAGCTTCCTTCCTCTTTTTTTTTTTTTTTTAAATAGTTTCTGAATTACGTTGCTAGTTGGATTAAGTGCGAAGGTTTAAAATGTCTTTGTGCATGTGCTCATGAAGTCATTGACGAGCTTTGTTTGTACGTGTTTGCACAAACGAAGTTGACTGGTACTGGAAGTGCAAAAATTTATTATTGATAGAGGGCATTAATCTAGCCATTATGCCCCTGACGTATTGTGGCTGAGACATGGACATAATTTGGTAACTTCATTTCTGGAGAAAAGTAAAAACAAGACTTTCTTTTTAAAAAAAAAAAGTACATGATATGGGTGATGTCGAAGGCATTGTATTTACAAGGCTGTAGTGATGAAATATACTTTTGGATTGCTGAGAAATCCAACATTAGATTGATGATAAACAACTCCTAAGATTTGTTGGAGATAGAACAATTTGCTAATAATATTTTAATTGATCAAATTCAGCTGCTTAAGTAACTTCATATATGCAGGGTGGACATGCGCTGCATACGGATTTTGCTCGCTGCTTATCGAGAGTCAAATGAGCTGGTGTGTTGGAAATTTACTAGTTTTGGCGCTCAGCTCTCGTTGTTGGTAGAAGCCTAATTTTTTCTGACTCCCTGCTGGTCCAGAAGCCTTTAAGACTGCACTTGATTATTTGCAGGACGTTGTCAAATAGCAAGCGAAGTGTCAAGAGTAGGAAGCATGAGTTACTTGACCGAACTTATGACGACATTATCACTTGGATGGTGTAATTGGTAAGACGAGCACATACGCCTATTCTATTGTCCTGACTTTGAGGCATGGTTGGTATCAGGATTTGGAGAATGCCGAGGGTGAGGGTCTAAAGAGCCCGTTTCAGCACAACTTTTCAAATATTAAGGTCACTTGTTGTTTATTACGTTTCAGTTTCTGATTGGTTTGTTGTTGTTGCTCCTTCCTTTTTATCTTTCTTGAGTTGTGGCTCTACCGAAAACAGCCTTTCTGCCTTCTTAAAGGCATAAACACTACCATCCCTAAACCACACTTATGGGATTATACTGGATTTGTTGTTATTGTTTTCAAATAATATCATTTACTTTCTTGATAAAAAAGAAACCCTTTAATTATATTAAATCGTTTTATCCATTCATATTGGCTTTACTAGATAAAATTGGTGTAACTGTTTGGTTTTTCTAAAACTAATATAAACAAATTAAATATGGTGTCTAATTACATTAAGATTTTCTTGGCAGTTCACGTGTTTTATCCTTTATTCTTTTAGTATTTTATCTTCTTTCTGATATCTTAGTTTAATTCTATTTATGGTGTATTAATTTTGTTGTGAAGTTATATTCTCTCCTTTATTTTAGCATGAATCTCGTAATTTGAGACTTGCAACGAAATTTATCCAATATGTACAATATCAGTTTATGAATGAAAAATATGCTTTATATTATTGCAAAATTTTGTTGGCTAGTTGGTAAGCTAATCTAAAAAAATTTAAAAACTAATTTGGTTTTCTAGTTTGATACTAATAGAAAATCTCGTGAGTTAATATATATATATATATATGAAGGTAAATCACATTAAAACATATTATATCCCAACGCGGAGCTTATCTACTACATCAACATCAAAAGTCTAGTTCAATATTTACTTTTTGTTAAAATATCATATATGTAACGATGCTGTTTTTTTCTAAATCCGGCTTCAATTAAGCATGCGCATACAGTTGGATCGGAAAGTACAGTTTTTTTCTAATCATTATATAATTTGAAAAGCAACGTATTTGAAGCTAGTGGAAAGTGTAGACGAAGAGGAGAAGAGGGTGAATAAGGAGCATTATAAGTTGGCTAAGAAAGAGGTAAAGATGGCAGTTACGGCGGCTAAGACTACAACTTTTAGTCATTTGTATGAGGAACTCAAGGGCTGAGATGGGGATAAGAAGTTGTTCAGGTTAGCCAAGGAGCAAGAAAGGAAGGCGCATGACTTGGACCAAGTGAAGTGCATCAAGGACAAAGAAGATAGAGTTTTGTTAGATGAGAGGCTTATCCGTCGGAGATGGCAGACCTACTTTCATAGTCTCTTGAACGAGGAGGGGGACAAGAACATTGTACTAGGTGATTTGGAACTCACCGAGAGTCGTTGTGACTTTGGGTATTATAGGCGGATTAGAGCTGATGAAGTTGAGGGGGCTATGCGTAAGATGAGTAGGGGCAAAGCGATCAGACCGAATGAAATCCCGGTGGAGTTTTGGAAGAGTACGGGCAAAGCAGACTTGGAGTGTCTCACTAGGTTATTTAATGTAATCTTTAGAAAGAAGAAGATGCCCCAAGAATGGAGGCGGAGCACGATGGTTCCTGTATACAAGAACAAGGGTGATATCCAAAATTGCAATAACTATCGGGGTATCAAGCTGCTTAGCCATACTATGAAAGTCTAGGAGAGAGTGGTAGAGCTAAGGGTGAGGAAGAGGGTGTCTATTTCGAGAACCAGTTTGGGTTTATGCAGGGGCATTCGACTACAGAAGCCATCCACCTTGTTAGGAGATTAATGGAATAGTATAGGGAGAGAAAGAAGGACTTGCATATGGTATTCATCAATTTAGAAAAGGTGTACGATAAAGTTCCGAGGGAGGTTTTGTGGAGATGTATGGAGGCTAGAGGTGTACCTGTTGCCTACGTTAGGTTGATTAAGAACATGTATGATGGAGAAAAGACCGAGTGAGGACGGTGGGTGGGGTTCGGATCATTTTCCAATTATGATGGGGTTGCATCAGGGGTCGACACTCGGACCTTTTATGTTTGCTCTGGTGATGGACGTACTGGCGCGCCACATCCAAGGGGGAGGTGCCGTGGTGCATGCTATTTGCAGACGATATTGTATTGACTGATGAGACACGAGACGGTGTGAACGCGCAATTAGAGGTATGGAGGCAGACCCTGGAATCTAAATGTTTAAAGTTGAGCAGGACCAAGACAGATACTTGGAGTATAAGTTCAGTGGCGAGATTCAAGGGGGGAAGGGGAGGTGAGGCTGGACTCGCAGGTCATCCCTAGGAGAGGGAGTTTTAAGTACCTTGAGTCTATTATTCAGGGGGATGGGGAGATTGATGAAGATGTCGCTTCCGGTGTTTTATGTGACAAGAAGGTGCCACCAAAACTTAAGGGTAAGTTCTACAGAGTGGTGGTCAGACCAACGATGTTGTATGGGGCTGAGTGTTGGCCAGTCAAGATCACTCATGTCCAGAAGATGAAGGTAGCAGAGATGAGGATGTTGAGATGGATGTGCGGGCACACCAGGTTAGATAGGATCAGAAATGATGTTATTCGTGACAATGTGGGTGTGGCCCCTATTGAGGACAAGATACGGGAAGCGCGGCTTAGGTGATTTGGTCATGTAAGGAGGAGGAGCACAGACGCCCCTGTGAGAAGGTGTGAGAGGTTTGACATTGGAGGACCTACGGAGAGGTAGAGGTATGCCAAAGAAAAGGGGGGGAGGTGATTAGGCAAGACATGGCGCAGCTTCAGCTGACCGAGGACATGACCCTTGATAGGAAGGTATGGAGGTCGAGGATTAGGGTAGTAAAGTAGGTAGTCTAGAATGTTCATAACAGTAGTATTGACACACATTCTCGCTTTCTGTGGGCTTTAGGTTTTTACGACTAACCGTTATTTTCTTTCATTGTTGATTATCTTAATATCTTGTTGTTTTTATTCTACTTTTATATGACTTTTTGGTACTGTTCCTTCTTGTCTATATTTTCATTAATGTGTTGCTTATGCTTTCCTGAGCCGAGGGTCTATTGGAAACAACCTCTCTATCCTCACAAGGTAGGGGTAAGGTCTGCGTACACACTACCCTCCCAAGACCCCACGGTGTGAGATAAGACTGGGTATGTTGTTGTTGTTGTTGAACTATACTTGAGCCGAGGGTCTATCAGAAACAGCCTCTCAACCTTCACAAGGTAGGGGTAAGGTCTGCGTACACATTACCCTCCCCAGTGGGATTACACTGGTTTTTTTTTTTGTTGTTGTTGTTGTATATATGAAGTATACTGGTGGTCTTCTTGAAAATTTTGCTTTTATCTGGTTCTTTGGCGACAGCTTGTTATAGCTATGGATGAGATGGCACCATGAGAATTCTAACTTGAGTGTTTGTGAATTCATATATTGGATACAAGTTAGTACTTTATATGTGCCGTGTTCAAGGTTATGTTGCAAAAATTGGAGCAGTAGTTGCAGTTACAAATTTGTAATTATTACCAAAAAACACGACAGAAAAGAAAGACAGGGAGAGGGGGTCAGCATCTGAAGAAGCTGATGTGAGTTAATGCGATAAAATTGCAGAATATTGCACAGAGACTCGAGGTTGACTTAGCCTTGAACATCATGTTTCTCATTTCTTCATGAAGTAAAGTGTCTTTCTTCCACTTGCCAGTTAACTTCCTGTCGCTAATTGACTAGGATTAACAGAGAGGTTTGTCATTATGGAAATTAAATTGCCATGAATAAAGATGGATCCTTTAGATTTTCTGACAGTAATTCATAATAAATTAGAAAAAATTTCAAATTGTACCAGGCTTTTGGGATTTGTTCTGATTGTGTCCCCAATATTACAAAAATTTTAAATTTCATCCTTCACATTCTGAATTAGTTGAGTCATTCTTAGTGTTTGAAAAATGTGTTTTGAGTACCCATTCTCCTACCTATTTTCCCAAATGTGCATCTTTGAGCGCTTTAGCCGTTCCACAGCCTCGCTGTATCAACGAAAGAAGGGAGACATTTTAGGACATTTCATTCTTCCTGTAATTTGATTAACCTTCTTTTCTGTGAGGGAAGCACCGCCAATGCAACTAAATTTCCCCCTCAGTGCTCATGACCCCCTCTTTAGAAGCTTAAGGTGGATTCTTCGTATAAGTCAAGGCCAGTATCAGCCAGTTCAAGTCAGAGGAGGACTTGGCCTTTATTTATGCTTAGAAACCTTATTTGCTTAGCAAAAGCGGGGGCTTGAACTATAGTTGAACGAAAGAAGGAATTAAGGGTTTGGTTTTTCTGGAAACCATTTATTTCTTAAACCTCCCCACCCCCCACCCCCCACCCCCGAAAAAAAAAAGTCAACTAGATTATAAGAGAAAATGGTGAGTTTTCTTAACATGACCTTTTTGTCGTGTTTGAATCATGTGATTGGAAAATACTGGTGCCGTGGCCAAAAGCATTTAAAAATGTATCTTAAATTAAGACATTAGGAATGGATGTGACGAAATCGAAGCTTATTCCAGACACCATTGATGGATTTAAGACTTCCAGATTTTTAGACAAAAACTGAGACAAAGCAAATTATTGGAGATGATTTATACAATTTATTTGTAAGTTCAAGATTGAAATTTTTGTATGAAGTCAAATTGATGTTAGCTTCTGCATTATTGGCAATTCAATTTAGAGTAGTTTGAGAAGTAATATGTGAAGTCTGTTCACGCATGGCATAACTGATGCCAGTTCGGACTATTTTGCATGCATTCATCATGGGAATGAAATAGCATCTTGTATCTGGTTAACTAATGGTAAAACCAATTACGTCTTGATTTAAGAGATTCGGGATCTCCGATGTTCTCAAACCTTTTCTATAGAATAAGTTCTTTATTGCCTTTCCTAGTTCTAAAGATGCAATTAGTGTATCAACATATAC